>JAGFMF010012054.1:80727-103711 GCA_019455555.1 Galemys pyrenaicus
TGATGGTGCACTGGTGAGATGGTGATGGGGAATACATGGGGATTACAATTAATGGCAAGTATATGTAAATTTTAAAATATTTTAATAAAAAAAAGAAAGTACAACAACAAAAAAATGGACAGAAAAGCTAAAAATTCACTTTTCCAAAGAGAAATGCAAATGGCCAATAGGTATATGAAAAAATGTTCAACATCACTTGTAATCAGGGAAATACAAATCTAAACCAAAATAAAGTACTACCTTTCCCCAGTGAGAATGGCACATATTTTAAAATCTAGTAATTTAAAAATGTTGGCAAGGATGTGGTGATAAAGGAACTCTCATAAACTGCTGGTGGGAATGCAAACTTGTCCAACCATGATGGAAAGCTTGTGGAGATTCCTCAAACTACTGAAAACGGAGCTGCCATATAACCCAGCAATTCCAATCCTAGTTATCTACCCAAAGGACACAAAAACATTAATTCAAAAGGACACCTGCACCCCTTTGTTTATTGCAGCACAATTTACAATAGGTAAGCTATGGAAACTACCCAAATGCCAAAAAACAGATGACTGGATCAAGAAGATGTGGTACATTTACATAATGGAATATTATTCAGCAATCAAAAAGCCAAACTCATGCCATTCACAGCAACATGGATGGAGCCGAAAGGGATTATGCTCAGTGAAATAAGCCAGAAAGAAAAAGAAAATATCGAATTTTTTCACTTATAGGAGGACTGTAGAGGAACCAAATAAGGGATCAGGGTGGGGGAAGTAACTATAATAAAGTAAAAATCAAAATCATCAGGCAAATAGATCAGAGACATGCTGCAGGGGAAGAGAAGAGTGAAGGATCAGGACAGGGGTGGGAAGAGCACAAAGTACTATAGTGGTGATGCATGGGTAAATTGGTGGTGAGAATTTCACTGGGTAATCATATATTGTACAAATATGAAGGCTGATGTAATAAATATATATTAAAATAAAAAATAATAATAAAAGACCAATACAATCTGAACACAAGAGAATAATTTATACAATAATTCCATCAAAGGATATTATTTTAAAAAATCCATTGCCATGGCAATAAAATAAAGTATATGATTTTAATAGCCCAAACTTGTACAGTGATACCCTTGATTTTTTTTATTTAATTTCAAACAGAAGAGCCTATTATTCTCTTATGGTGTTACTAAATTACTGCTGAGATTAGCTCAGCCATTTTGTGTTCTTCCAGGATACACATTAGACATTTTACCTTGCACTAACTATGACAATCTGAGTTTTGTCTAGAAGACACTGTGGGATCAACATTCCTGAGTGGGAGACCTAATAATTTATTTCATAATAAAGGAAACCTTCTACGAACTGACATTTGGTAGTCAAAAAATTTTAGGTCCTGACTTAGGACATTGGGAAGCTGAAGCATAAGTTCCAAGGAAGGATACCTGGAACGAATTTTGCTAGGTAGGAAAATCCATTTGTTGTTTAATGTGTGTGTGTGTTCATACATATACTCTGAAAATGTGACAGTAAAAGATGTGCTTAAAACACTTAGATTGAATCAGAAATTCCATGACTTGGAAGGGAATTTTAATAATTAAGTAGCAAGTACGCATCACTCCTTAGCCACCATATTTTGATCACTTGTGTAAAATCGGATAGCTATTTAGGCTATCACTGCACACTTAGAATTCAGGGCATTTACTCCCTTACACTTCATTTTTGGACTTCTTATCTAGACGAAGCACAGTGTTTTTTAAATAAAGTGATCTTTTGAAAAAAATTATCTTTTTTTATTGTGGTAACATCTGTTTACAACACTGTATGATTTAGGAGAATAGTTTCATATCTTTTCAGATGTGTGTTACCATAAAACTCATACCTCAAAAGCATCCATAATACAAAACAACCAAAGCCTGTTGGTCTCCCCTCCTTACTGCCAAATGCCCACTCACCCCTGCTGGTAACCTCAATTCTACAGTGAGATTTCTATGTTTTGTTTTGGTTTCGTTTTGTCTGTTCTTAATAGTCCATATATGAGTGAAATCATCCAGTATTTGTCTTTCTCCTTCTGACTAAATAGATCTTTTTAAGTTTGATAAATATGGGTTTTTATCCTGACCATATACTTTACTACATGAGACTGAGAAATTTACTTAATCTTTCTGTACTTCAGTTAGCAAATTCTCCCACATATATGCACCTCTACCTGGGCCAACAATTTGAAATCACAGCAGCAATGACTGACCATTAAGTACTTTGTGACAGGATTTGGTAATTTCTTGTTATTAACTTAGTTATTGTCTTCCACACTGGGTGTACTTCCTTCATGTAACCATACTTAATAAACTCCAGAAAATGTTAATGTTTTCAAAGCTTTCAAGTCATTCAAACTGTCTTAATAACAGCTCTTGTTGACAGTAGGTAGAATATATGCCCTGGAAAAGCAGGTATTTTATCTTATTCTGTTCCTGTGCTTTAGCTCATGCAATGTCCAAAATTTGAAATGCCATCCATTCTTTTCTCAATAAATGTAAATCTTAACCATTTTTCAGAGCAACATTCAACTTCAGCCTGCATCATAAATCCTTTCCTTTCCATCATTTTTTTACTATTATTTTATTGAACTAGTATGTTAATCATTGAGAATCAGCATGTTTATATGCTACATAAATATAACCACTAAAAATCTAAAACCACCTTTTACCATACCATTGTCTTCCTTTCCTCAAGCTACCTAACCTTTCCTCTTCCATCTCATAACCACAAATTGGTCAAAGAGTGTGGGAGTTTATTTTTGCTTTATATAACTTATCTGTTTGTTTTCTGTCTATATCACAGATGAATAATATATGGTATTTTTTTTATTTTTTTTTAATCTGACTTATTTCACTAAGCATAATTCCTCTAGGTCCATCCATTTTGTTGTAAATGGCAGGACTTCACTTTTATAGCTGGACAGTATTTACCACATCTCTTTTATCCAATTATTTTTTGAGGGGCACTGATGTTGATTCCAGTTCTTGGTTGTTGTATATAATGTTACAGTAAACATGGGGATTCATGTATTTGGTGTTTTGGGGGGAAAGGTGTAAATACCCAGAATTGGATTGACTATATCACATAGAATTTTTATTTTTAAATGTTTGAGGAATCTCTATACTACTTTCATAACGTCCATACCAATTTTCATTCCCACTAACAGCGTATAAGGGATCCCTTCTCTCCACATCCCCTTGAACACTTATTGCTCCTTGTTTTTTGAATAATAGTCATTCTTATAGGTGTGAGGTGATATTGAACTGTTGTTTTGATTTACATTTATCTAGTAATGATAGATGATGAGCATTTTTTCATGTGCCTATTGGCCATCTGTATGTCTTGTTTGGAAAAGTGTCTATTTATTCTCTGCCCATTTTTTAATTGTTTGTTTGTCATCATTGAACTTCATGAGTTATTTGTATAATATGCCTATTAACCCCTTTCCAGGCTGTGATGTGCAATATATTCTCCCATTCTGTGGGATGTCTTCCTTTTGATTCAACTTTCTTTTTCTGTGCAGAAGCTTTTTAGTTGGATGTGGTCCAATGTCTTTGTTTTTGAGTCCCTTGTCAAGTTGAGCCCCCAAACATATCTCTAAGGCTTATATCATGTACTGTGTAAGTTTTCTTCTACATATTTTATGGTTTAATGTCTCATATTCAAATATTTAATCAACTTTGAATTAATGTTTGTATTTTGTGTTAGATAGTTGTTTAATTCATTCTTTTCATGTGACTGTCCAGTTCTTCCAGCACTATTTATTGAAGAAACAGTCTTTTTCCAGTGTAAGTTCTTGACTCCTTTACTGTAAATTGGTTGTGTGAAGTTTTTTTCTAGACCCTCAATCCTGTCCCATTGATCTGTATGTCAGTTTTTATGCCAATATTAAACTATTTTAGTTACTACTGCTTTATTGTATAGTACACTGATCTACTACACACACTGTTCTCCTTCCCCTACCCTCTATCGGCAACAATTCTGCAATGAAATCTTTTGGGTTTGTCATTGGTTTGATTCTGTCTCACTCTTTATTTTCTTTGTAAGTTTGTCTTTATCTGACCCTTTGTTTAGTTTCTCTATATCCAACATACAAGTGAAACCATCTGGTATTAGTCTTTCACCTTCTTACTTATTTCTCTTAGCATTATCCCCACTGATTCCACACATGTCATAATGGATTAAATTTATTTTTTTAATAACTGAGTAGTGTTACTTTGTGTCTATGTTTCACACCTTCCTAGTCTACTCATATATGATTTTGGGCACTCTAGTTGTTTGTGTAACTTGACTATTGTCAGTAGTGCTGCAGTGAACATAAGGGTATTATAGATCCCTTCAAATTAGTGTTTTTGCATTTTATATGGTAGATATATTTTAATATTTTGAGAAACATCGATGAAGATTAAAAAATATATCTAATTATCTAAATGCCATGAGAACTACATCAAGTTACAAAGCAGGAAAACTTCCAAGAATACAAGACAAAGAAAGAATATTGAATGTGGCTAGAGAGCAAAAGCAAGTAAGATATCAAGAAAATTCAATAAGACTGACATAAGACTTTTCAAATGAAAAACCAAAGGGGAGGAGGGAAGAGAATGGTGTATTCAAAATCTTAATGAGAAAAACTTTAAGCCAAGAATACTATATACTGCAAGACTCTCCTTTAGGTGGGAGGGAGAAATGAAGTCTTCTCAGACAAACAGGTTGAGGGAGTTTTCCAACATCAGGCCTCCTCTATAAGAAATATTGAAAAGGCTCCCCTACCAAAATCAAGAGAGGAAACTCCAAAAAATGTGAACAAAAAATGAACAAGGAATTAGAACCAGAAAAGCAAAATGGCAATAACAAATTTTCTTATAGCAATAATCACCATAAATGTAGTTGGGATGAATTCATCAAAAGACAGAGTGGTCATTTGAATCAAAAAATAAAACTCAACTTTCTGTTGTCTCTAGGAGACTCGCCTGAATTCCAAAGATAAACAGATTGAAATAAAATGTTGAAAGGCAATCCTACCAAAAAAATGGGGCTCACAACAAGGCAAGAATAACCATAATTATATTAGCTAAAACAGATTTCCAGATAAAAACATAGCAAGAAGCAGATACAGACACTATATAATAATTAAGGGATCAATACATCAGGAAGACATAAAGCTCATCAATATATATGTGTGTGTGTGTGTGTGTGTACCAAGTGAAAAAGCATCAAAATACATCAAACAATTTTTATCAAATTTGAAAATTGAAATTGGCAACAACACAATAATCACTGGGGACTTCAATATTCCACTTTCACCAATGGGCAGATCAAACAGACAGAAAATAAACATGGAAATGATAGCATTGATGAAGAGTTAGACCACATTCACCTAATGGACATTTATAGGACACCCCCCAAAGATGAAGGTACATTCTTCTCAAGTGCAGACAGCGCATTTTCCAGCATAGACCACATGCTGGACCACAAAACAAATATCAATAAACTCATAAAGATTGAAATCATACCAAATGTCTTCCCTGATCACAGTGTTAGCAAGCTAAAAAATCAACCACAAAGACAAAGCATGAAAAATATCTTTTTTATGGAGATTGACATACTTCTGAGCAATTAATGGATAAGTGAGGAAATCAAAGAAAAATTGAAATATACCTAGAGATGAACAAAAATGAAGACACAGCCTAACAAAACCTATAGAACATGGCAAAAGCAGCAATAAGAGGAATGTCTATAGCAATTCATGCCCACATTAACAAAAAGATATGCTCAAATAAACCTAACCTGTCACCTTAAGATGTTATAAAAAGAACAAATGAAACAAAAAGCTAGTAGAAGGAAGCATATAATAAAAATTAGGGCATCTTTTTATGTATTTACTGGTCATCTACTCTGCTTTATATTTAGTGTCAGACAAAAATGTCTTCAGAGCAAGCAAAATTATTAGTGATAAAAGGCATGCTGTATAATGATAAAAGGGTCTATATAAGAAAAAGCTATTTAAAATTCTTAATATAGGTGTACCTAACAATAACATTTAAAAATTCACAAGGCAAAAACATAAAGATCTGCCTGGAAGTTACCTGCCATTATATTTGTAGATTTCTTTTTTTTTTAAGATTTATTTATTTATGCATACAAGAGCTGGGGTATAGGCCAGAGTCATGGGAGGTGAGAGGATTCATCAGAGACAGAGTGGGGAGCAGAACAGGCAGATCAAGTGAAATACACTGCTGTGGAGAGCAGTGGACGAGGCAGGAGAGGTCTGCTGCACCATGTGGGTCCCCATCCTGGCCGAGGATCGAACCCATGCTGCTGTGCAGCAGATGCTTCACAGTGTGGCACTCAATCCACTCTGCCACCAGGGAAGCCCATATTTGGAGATTTCAAACCCTTTCTATTATTAGTTTTTGACAGATCCAGCAGTAGAGTCATAGTTGAACTGAAGAGTTCTGGATTTAACAGCAGGTTAAATCAATCAACTGGATTTAATAGCAGGTATATATTATTTATTTCATGTGGAACATTCACCGAAATAGATCACATTATGGGCCATAAAACATACCTTAACAAATTTTAAAAATAGATTTCAGATAGCAATGGAATTGAACTATTAGAAATCATTAACAAAAGATATTTGAAAAATTACACAGTTATTGGAAATTAAACAATACATTTCTAAATTACACATAGGTCAATAAGTCTCTTGAGAAAAGTATAAATATTTTACATTAAATATACTTTTTAAAAATTATGGGATGCAGCAGAAGTGCTTAGGAGGGAATTTATAACACTGAAAAGCATATATTAGAAAAGAAGAAAGATCTAAAATTCAATAATCTACATTTCCACAAGAAATTTAGGAAAAGATTAAATTAAATCCAAAATAAGCAGGAGAAATGAAGTACTAAACACTAGAACAGAAAGCAATGCAACTGAAAGGAAATCAGTAGAGAAAATAAGCTAAAATCTATTTCTTTGTGGATTAATAAAATTAATCTTAACTAAGCCTCTAGACAACATATCAAAATAGAACTCACAAATATTAATCTTTCATTTCATATAAAATGAAAGAATAAATATCACTAATAATTCAATGGATATTAAAAAATAATAAAGTATTATAGGCAATGCTGTGATCACTAATATGATAACCTAGATAAAATAGACCAGCTCCTTAAAAGGTACAATCAACCAAAACTCATATAAGGAGAGATAGACCCTCTCAATATGCCTATGTCTATTAAATTAATTGAATCACTTAACTTTTTTCAAAATAAAAAAAGTACTAGGCTTAGAGGTGTCTTTTCTGGCAAACTACCAAGTATAAAAGGACTTATACCAATTCTCTGTAATCTCTTCCAGAATATTAAAGCAGAATGACCACATCCTAACCCATTCAAATAAGGTAACATGATATAATAGAAAAAAAAACTTAGGGCTATATGTTAACAGCTCTGAAATCTAGTCTTGGCTCTTACTACTTATTAATATATGCAAATCACTAAAACTCTTTGACACTAATGACAACATCTTTAAACCTAGATGTTGTCATTAGTAAAGTATAATTAACAATGGTCTTATGGATTGAATTGTATCCATCCAAAAGTATTATGTTGAAGTCCTAACCCAGAATTGTGGCTACAGTTGGAGATAGGGTTGTTAGGGAGGTAATCATGGTTAAGTGATGTCATAATTGTGGATCCCTAATCTGATAGAGTTGGTAACTCATAAGGAGAAACACAAGAGCTCTTTCTCTCTTGCTGTACAAACATAGATGAGAGGTCATGTGACGATATAGTGAGAAGGTGACTCTCTTAAAAGCCAAGAAGAGAGCTTTCACTAGACACCATCTCTGGAACCTTGTTGTTGGACGTCCGTTTTCCAGAACTATGTGAAAATAAATGTTTAAGCCACACACTCTGTGGTATTTTGTTATGGTAGTTTGAACAGACTAATACAAATACCTATGTCTTTATATCATGAACATTAATTCAAAGCATATGATCTTTGGAATAGTAAACTTTCTTATAAACATTAAGTATTTTTATTTTACTACTTCTTTTCCTACAACTAAGCCATTTAAATCTGCAATAGGTAACTATGCTATATACCTGAAAGTTATACACTCTTAAACTTCAGTGGTTGATTTCCAACACTGTAGTAAATCAATTTTGTCTGACAAATACTATCTTGATATACAATAGAAGATCAAGGATATTAGGAGACAAGAGGAAAGACTGCAGACTTATATTTCTAAGAATAGATATTCTTAACTTTGTTATTATCAATGGATCAGACTGGCCAGTGGGGTGCCCCAGTTTGCATTTTCCTTTGCATGTTACTTTTCAGATCTCAGTTAAAACCTAAATTAAATACTGTATCATATTTCTATATCCTCTCATTTTGTCTTTCTTATGTATTTAACTATAAGGTATAAAAGTATGTTTCTGGTTTTTTTTCTTCAAAGGCATTATCCAGGCAACATAAACAGAGATGAAAGAGACAGGTATAGTCTAAAGTGCCAGTTTCCATTATTTTAAGCTACCTCACTAGTTTTTCTGATGGGATGAAATTTCTCACACTTGGTCTCAGACCCAAAGTATATGTAATTCTTCAGCCAAATTGCTTGTGACATATTCCAATGAATTCCTATGAACTATGAGTTCCTGGAATATTAAAAAAAAAAGGACTGACCACTTCTTCTACAGGCACTGCTTCCAAATTTCTATTTCTCATATAACTATGTTGAAAATGTTCTGTTTTACATAAGACACAATGATACACGATCACAGACTATGCTGGAAAATATTTCAGAATTATCATCAAAGCCCTCCACATTCTGGTTCTGACCTCCCTTTCCATCTAATCTCCTGTTAATACTCTCAGTTTAGTTCCATGTACATATACATATTTTAGAATGATGTACTTACTTGCTATATCCCACATTCTGGGGATAGACAGACAAATCTATCTACATTTCCTTCTTGAAGAAGCTGAGGAGTTCATAAATTTAGAGGGGAAATTTCTAAACTGTCATGCATGATTAATGTCATTATAGGAACTTGACCTATGTAAAGAAATCATGCATAAGGGAATGTGAGCCACCCCTGTTCTACTCCTTGCCACTCATTTTTCTTTTTCCAATATTGTTTCAGAATAGGGAAATCAACAACTTAACCTGTAAGACATATGTTTACTATGGAAAATTTTAAATTAATTTTCATTGAGGTATAATTGACATATAACATTATATTAGTTTTAGGTATGTAACCCATTGATTGTGAAATGTCTATGTAACAAATCTAGTTAACATCTGTTCCCACATAGATACAATTTTTTTCTTGTGATGAGGGAGTTTAAGATTTACTCTTAGCAACTTTCAAATATACAACACAGTGTTGTTACTACAGTTTCTATGCTATACATACACAACTTACTTATTTTATAACTGGAATCTTATACCTTTTGACCTCTTTAACCCATTTTGTTCACGTTGCATTCCCACTTCTGGCAACCACCAGTTGGTTTTCTATGAGTTTTTGTTGTTTGTTTTTAGATTTCACATAAGTAACATCATACATATTTATTTCTCTATTGGACTGATTTTACTTAGCATAATGCTCTCAAGAATCATCTGAATATTCACAAATGGCAAGGTTTCATTCTTTTTTATGCCTGAATCATATTCCATTGTATATATGCAGCCATATATCACTGAATGCATTGAACAATGGATGGTCAGCATATATGACCATACTAATGGGATAGGTGTGCAGTAAGCTATGCCATCAAGATTTTTTTTTGTAATCATGCTCTATAAAGTTTACACAACAATGAAATCACCTAATAATGCATTTCTCATATAGTGACACATAACTATACTACAAGTTCTTCATCCACTCATTCACCTATGGACACTTAGTTTCCATATTTTAGCTATGGTAAATAATGCTGCAATAAATATGAGGGATACATATATCTATTTGAATTAGTATTTTTGTTTTTCAGATGAATACTTAAAGGTAAAATTGCTACAGCATATGGTAGTTCTATTTTTAATTTCTTTGAAGTATCTCCATACTGTTTTCTATAGTCTCTGTACCAATGTATATTTCCACCAACAGTACATGAACATTCCTTTTTCTCTACATCTTCACAAACACTTGACTTTTTGATAATATCCACTTTAACAAATGTGAGGTGAAATCTCATTTTGGTTTTGACTTATATTTACCAAATGATAAGTGATGCTGAGTATCTTTGATGGTACCTATTGATCATCCATATATCTTCTATATCTATATACCCCTGCCCATTTAAAAAATCATATTATTTGTATTTTGTCATTGAGTTGTATGAATTTTTATATATATTTTTAATTAACCCCTTATCATATAAAATACTTTCAAATATTTTCTCCTATCATTAGGTTGACTTTTTGTTTTTCTGATGATTTTCTTTGCTACATAGAGCTTTTTATTTTGATGAAATTCCACTGGTTTATTCTAGCTTTTGTTGCCTTTGCTATTGAAATCATATTCAAAAAGTCATTGCCCGGACTGATGTTAAGAAGTTTACAGCCAAGTTGGCATCAGTGGAGGTTCCCTACTTTGCATCCAGGAGGATAAATTGAAAGTTATCCAGAAGGGCACTAAACTGAAAGTACCATGACTTGGAATGAAACTGAAACACCTCTTGAATATTGGGAAGAAGCACAGAGTGCACCACAAGGGATACTGAAAAAATTCAACTCCATTCAACAAAATGTGAGTAGAGAGAGATGCCTGGATGCTGTGGCTCTGGGAAGAAGCCCGCTGTGCAAACTTCTGGGAGCTACACTCCTATTTGGCCAGCAGCCCTGGAGAAGAGATAGCTAAGTATAGTGGAGGCACACACTTCACTGAGGGAAAATACGTGTCAAGGAGATAGGGTGTGCCCTCTGGCTGAGTTCCTAGTGAAAAGAATAAGGACAGTGTGCCAATCTACATTCCCCCTCCTTCACTCCCTGGGCCTGGTACTAACTGACCTTGTGAAGTACACTCATGGTGCACAGAATGTAGCAACTGGGGTCTGGAACACCAGATAGGAAAGATATCCTTGGCACACACAAAAAAAGTCAGCACCCTTCCCACCAACTCTCACCAACAATTGGACCCCTCAATGTCCCTCTGCAATCCTGACTCAGCATGTGAAGATCAGGTATCCCAGACATAGGATGTCTATAGAAGACCACAAAAGCCAAACATCTAAAATCACTTGAAACTGGGAAACTAAAAGAAATCCACAGTGCCACCTGCTGGAAAAGTATAAGTTCTGCACACATTTAAGTCACTGCCAAGGACACTTAAAAAAATAGCAAACTTTAAAAATCAGAATGGGTAGATGGAAAAATACAACAAATTGCACCTTGAGTCTTCAAGGGAATGTGTTGCCATGAGGCAAGAACAACCTCCCAAAATCCAAAGATATGGAAGATCTTTTCTTCCTATCATTTACAGAGTTCAAATTTGCCATGATAGAGGAATTCAAAGATATATCAAAGTAAACACAGAAAAGCTAATCAAGATATTGAAGAAAACCTATAAAAGCAAATGAATGTCCTGAAAAATAAATTAATTAAAGATAGAAATGGAAATTTTATATATGAAAATAATGGTAATGCAATATATGAAAAGATCGATACAGAAGATTAAAAATTCTGGAGAAAGCTATGGAAGAAGAGTAGACCAAATGGAACACTATTTTACAACATTAACATTTTGATATACATGGATGGCCTTTACAATCTTTTGCTTTGAACCTATATTTATCTTTGGAACGTCTATGGGTCTCCTGGAGACTGCAAAATGCTGCATTTTGTCTTCTGATCTAACTCTGTACCTTCTAATTGATGAGTTCAGGTCATTGACATTTAGGTAGGTTGTTGATATATATTAGTTACTATTTTGCTGTTTTTCCCTGAACTTTTGTCCTTCTTTTGTTCTATTCTATTGTATTTTTAAAGCTACCTTTTTATTTAGTTACATTCCATTTTTATCCTCATTGTCTGTAACTATTTTTACTCTAGATTACCATGTTGTTTGTCTATACAGTTGTACACTTACACTCTATCTTAAATTGAAAGAAAGTTAATTCTGGGTTCATTCCATTTGAGTGCATTTTTACTTCATATTAATTGTTTTTGGAGACTTATGTCTTCCAAATTAGTTTTTACATAAGGCTTTTTAATATTTATTTCAAGATTCATTTAGAGGAGAATTCCTTCATTTATTTGTCTGAAAAGCTCTTCATCACTTATTCAATTTTGTGTATTAACCTAGCTGGATAGAGGATTCTTGGTGTGAGGTCTTTTGTGTTCAGAGTTTTGACTGTCTCATGCTTATATCTCATGCTCTGATTGTAAGGTTTCTGCTAGAAATCCACTGACAGTCTTATGGTGGTCCCCTTATGTTACTCTTTGCTTTACTCTAGCTGTTTTTAGGATTCTCTATCTTTAATTTTTGCCTTTTTAATTATAATATGTCCTGGTGTACATCTGTTTGGGTTTAATTTATATGGCGCTATTTGATCTTCTTGGATCTAGATATCTGTTTCCTTCTCCAGTTTGGAGAAGTTCTCAGCTATTATTTCTTCAAATAAGATTTCTACTCTTTTCCCTTTCTAGAATTCCTATGATACATATATTGTTTCTATATATGTTGTCTCATAGGTCTCTTATGCTGTCTTCATTTTCTTAGTTCTTATTCTTTTTTTATCGTCTTTTTGTATTTCACTACCCTACTTGTTTCTCACTGAATCACTTTCTCAGCCTCATTGAGTTTACTGTTGAGCCCTACTATTGCTTTTTAAAATCTCAGCTACTACTGCCTGTCCCACTGTGACTGTCTTGAGGTAGAATTGTAGGTGTCATGGATATTGGGTAGGTGTGGTTTTGGATCCTGTACTTTTGGTTGAAACTTCATCATAAATCAGGGTGACTAGAACACAAGATTTGATTTAGTTCTGCCTGCACTGTGTGCACTAAGGATGCAGGTGCACCTCCTTCAGTGCTATTGCCACTTTAGAGGTTGGAGTGATATACAATGCCCATCTAGTCAAAATGGGTCAGTGCAGATTCCCCCAGTGATGATCTCTCAGAAACCCTAGCATGTAATAACCCTTTGGCTATAGCTTTTCTTTGAATTCTGCTGGTTTGGTGGACTGTTCCCTGATCCTGAATTTCAGTCATGCATGGATGGTGATGGGGGGACAAGTTGTGGACTCCAGCCACTGGCAGGCACTGTCAAAAGCTGTGGACTATGTAGTTTTCAGGCTAAGGGCCTGTCAAGACCAAACAGGGACCTAGCTCATGTTTCTTGGTCTGCTAGGTCTATTCTCCTGCAAGGTCATACAGGTCAGATTGAAATCTTATTGTGTTGACTCCCTTCCCTTCCTAGTGACAGCTGTTGGCTTGATTACTGAGAACCCTACTACAAACCCACATCTTTATAAGTCTTTCAATGTATATTGTAGCAGTCATATACCTACCATGTAATTTCTTTCCTATTCAAATGCTGTCTTTAAAATAACACAAAAACTTCACCTTACCGATTATTATATCAGAAAGCTTTCCACTGATGAAAAGCACAATGTATGGTTTATTACAATGACTTTTTCTTTCTCCTTTTTAAACTATTCCTTCCAAATATTTTCCTCCCAAAATGCCTTTGCTGTAATGACTATTGTTGCTGTTTTCACTCATTACCAATACAATGAAATATCCCAGAGTGTTTCTGGGACCAATACAATGAAAGTGGCTACTGAAATTTAGTAATCAGCACCAATGTCTGATTACACTAAATAATTGGATTCAAATCTTTCTTGTAAAACCCATCTTGAACATAACAAAGTGTGTTATGCTATATGATGTTAACACAATAAGGTAGGTAGTTCATAGTATAGTCACAAAGCACTTTCATTAGAGTTAAGTGTATCGGAGTGCTAAAGATTCCCTGAGTTAGATATGTTTTAATTCTAAAGGGCTGAGGTTGATCACTTCAGAAAAAAACAACAAAAATGATTCTCCACCCTTAGTTTTAGTATATAAATCCAGATATTGTACTATCTGTGACAAGAAGTTAGGGAGAATCATTTTAATGTTCCTTTCCTTTTTTATTACACAGATTGGTGTAGCATAGCAGTTAATGAGTTTAAAGTTAGCAATCCATTTATAGTTCAAAATATTTTCAAAATGCAGAGTAAAATAAATGGACTTATTAAAAATTAACAAATTGCCTTCTGAGACTTAGTCGAAGGTGCTGGCTTTTGTAGGAGGGAAACTTCAGCTCCTTGTACCAAAGCACTTGATGATTATCAGCGCCAGTTATTCCTGCCACCATTGCCTCTCCAGGTCCATGGAAAGAGGCAGCATACCTGACCACTTGAGCAACCTCAGTCCTGAGCTGTGGGCCCTCGCAGTATCACTCTTGCAGGGAACACCAACCTGTTCATGCTGCAGAAAATTGGCCAGAAGCTCAGGCCTCAGCTCCAGCCTAGTGCCAGGAGTATTTGCACCACCATTTGTTAAAGGGCCAGCCCATCATTTCTTATTATTAGAGAAAGGCAAATCAAAACAATAATGCAATATCACATCAGATCTGTGAGAATGGGTATTATTCAAAAGATATGAAGTAACAAGAGTTGGAGAGGATGTAGATAGAAGGCAGCCCTTAAACACTATTGGTGGGAATGGAAATTAATGCTGACACTATGTAAAGTAGTATTGAGATTCCTCAAAAAATTAAAAATAGAAACTCCATATGATCCAATTATCCCATTTCTTGGCATCAACATTAACTTGAAGAGAAAACATGCTCCCCATGTTTATTGCAGAATTATTTACAGTGGCCAAGAAGTGGAAATACCTTACTACCCTAAGTGCTCATTAATTGATGAATGGTTTAAAAAAAGTTGGTATTACTGAAGCCCTAGTTTTTCCTAAAGAGCAGCAAGTGACATGATTCCTGCTGGTCAAAGGAGGACACTGAGACTCCAGACCTTGAACCAATGAAGTCAAAGCTTTGGAGGTAGATTAGAGAGCACCTGTGAATTTTATATACTCTGCAGTGATTTCAATATTAAAACTGATTTATAAACCTCTGAGTTAGGGGCCTCCCTGGTGATGCAAGGGGTTAAGCAACACACTATGAAGCATCTGTAGCATGAGTTCAATCCCTGGCCAAGGAGGTGACCCACGTGGTGCAGCAGACCTCTCCTGTCTTGCTCGCTGCTCCCCTCAGCAGTGTACCTCAATCTGACTGTTCTGTCCCCCATTTTGTAACTGGTGAATCCTCTCACTTCTGGCCCACACCTCTGGCCTGTACCCCAGCTCTTGTATGCATAAATAAATAAATTTTTTTAAAAAAAGTTGGTATAAATACACAATGGAATACTATTCACCTATAAAAAAGATGAAACTCTGCCATTTCCAACAACATGCATTGATCTAGAGGGAATTATACTTACTAAAATAAAAGACAGAAAAAGACAAATACTAAATGTTTTTACTTATATAAGATGTACAGAGAGAATAAATAGATGAACTAAAATGAGAAAAAATTCCACTTTCCACTTTTTCCGTTAAAAAGGTGGTTGGATAAATTGATCTTCAAAGTACCTTCTCACAATGACCTTCTGTACTTTGGGGTCTTCAAAGTCCTTTAGAGAGGAATCAGACACCAATACTGACAGGCATCCTAAGCTGAAAGTTATTGAAAATAAAAATAATAAAAGAATACTTTTAGAGTACAAAAACTTGAAGTATACATTGTGTTATTAGTGCTCCATTCTATGTACTTCTCATATTCCCCAGGATTATATCATGTTATACTGTGTCTAGGAATAATACAAATGTCCTGTAATTGCAACATTTCACCATTCCAATTGCATCTCCTAAGTTACCTCATCAACCAGAAAGGACTTCAGATTTTTTTTCATCAGAAATGAATGCCCAATTTTTGCTAGAAAATATGGTCACCTTAACTCTGTTGCACTCACCTGAATCTTCCTTTCTAGGTTTTCCTGTGCATAACAATTTTTTCATTGGTATAAATAAAACAATTGAAACTTTCTGTAATATAATCTGCTTGGATCACTTATATGTGTTTGGAAATAAAAAGTACCATTCTTAAAAGTTGAAATTTATAAAAATATTTAGAATAGACAAAAAGGCCAACCAGGTTTCTCTACTGTAAGATTCTGGAGAGAATTAGAACTTAGAGGAGCCTGGGGGAAGTGGAGAATAACATAAGAAGCAGAGTTTTGAATATGACTTCTGCTTGTGGGGGCAGGGAGCAAGAAGTTTTGGCCTTAGGTAAAGAAGTAGGTAGGTGATGCCTGTCTGAATTTTTGTCTCTAGCCCAAACCTGTCCTGAGTGCCAGACTAAGAATTTCAAATTGTTCTGTCTCTGAATATGATACTTCAAATTCATTTATCTTCCCTCAAGACCTTTTTTTCTCCTGAATAGTAATCTTAGTAACATCTCTGATCCTTCTATTGTTCTTCTAAATCCAGTTGCCAAATCATGTGGGTATTTCTTTATATCTCTCAAGCAACAACTCATTTCCATACTCACTGCCCCCACCATCATTTAAGCCTTTATAAATTCTCACCACAAATATTGTGATAGCCTCTTATCTGGTCCATTTGCTCTAAAGTTTATCAACTGCAATCAGTAAGAATTTACAGTTGCTTCAGCTTAGTTTCTTTTCCCAGAAATAGTATTAGACCACATCTACAGGGAGGTGATATTCTCAGTTTTTAGCAGCACAAGTTCACTTTGCATGGAGAAGAAAGAATAGCAGCAGTTTGCAGAGATACTTCCATAATTTTATTTGTGTCTAACTTTAAGGCACTCCTATTTTATAGTTTATCTCTATTGTTCATGTTAAAGTTGATGTGACACCTGTAGCTACAACATATGATTTGGTCTGCTTTGTCTCTTATAACTATATTAGATAATAATTTTCTATTGCCTTTTGCCCTCTAGCTTCTTCTGATTCATCTCATAAATGCCAAGGATTCAGGGATTTCTCATAGGCTCTAGCATCTCTTCCCTCATTTCCAACTATGACCTCTTTCCACAGTCACATTTCCATCAAGTGCATGGACTTGGCTATATGGCAGCTTCAAGAGAGACATTCAATCCAGCCACAGAGTATACTTCTATCTTGACAAGCTGTGTAACAGTCTGGAAATATACTATCTTTCAGTTATGTGCACTCTGACATACCTGCCAATGACATTAACTAGCCAGTTTCTTAATGATTTCATGGCACAGGTAGATTTCATGGTACAAAGTACAACAGGTAGAATACAGGCAGCTTGTAGCAGGAAAGTAAGGCCATAGCAGCTCTGGGATTTGTTTATTATCAAAACTCCTGAAAAATCATAAGGCACAAGGCATGAGAACCTGTCCCAAAGACCAGCAAATATCCAGGCAGAAGGAGAAGGAAAAGGTAGAACACAAGTGTTCTAGCTGCCAGACAAAGGCTGTTTCCTCAATGGGGGCTGTGGGTGAACTCACCTAATCAGTGGTGTTAGCCCAGTTCCCCCAGGGTTACCATTCCCTTAACAGGTCTGATTGTCTGGAGGCAAGCGCTGGAGGGCTTGCCCAATGTCTCAGGCATGTACAATACTTCACCTAACTCAAACCACATGCAGAAGGATCATGTCATACTTGGCACATAACCAGCTGAGAAAGGCATCAGAGGGTGTCCAGATCTCTACTTGTTTGAACAAATGTTCAAAAAAACATTTCTAAGTGATATTCCAGAAAAACATACTCACTCAAGGTCTGAAAACAGATGTTCAGTTCCTAAGATTGTGTTGCTTTGCAGTCATCATTACTGAAAGCTGTAAGTAGAACCAAATCACTTCAAGGTTGAACTATGGTGACTCTTCAGATTTTTCTCATAGCTTTATTGCGGGCCAGAGGATGGGTCAAATAACAGAAGATAATGTTGCAGAGACAACATTCTGTTGTACTTTGGTGCCTGAGTTTAAGATTTAGGCAAACAAGGACTCAGATCCTTGACTAACTAAGTGATTTAACCTCTCAGAGACTGACATTCTCATCTGTAAAATAGCATTACTTATTTTACTTATCAAGCTTGCTTGATACATATGTAAAGAAAACTAAAAGATATTACATATAATGACTTTGCTTAGGGTATAATGTGTTAACCACTCAGTAAGTGCTAGACAATATTGTTACTAACATTACCACTAGGAGTACCTCTACTTTTATTGCTTCTACTGATATTATTACAATAACTAATATTATTACAATAAGAAGTAAGATTATAGGAGTGCAATTCTAATTTCGAATAAATAGCAGAGTAGTACAGGGATCTGGTATTGTATTTTTCTTATCTCCTGCTCATACCCCTCTATTCTTCATTACTTTGCTATGTGACCTAACCATAATCACTTCAAACATTTTAGATTTCAGTACCTGCTTTCGAAAATAAAACCCCCATGGCACTTTTTTGCAAGCCCTGCAGCCTGTGCAAGAGCCTAATCTGTGAATGGAACATATTATAAGCAAATTGATACAAAAGAAGCACGGTACCAGTCTTTCAAAACACACTGAGCTAATTAACTCCTAATCCAGAGACACACAATTTCCACCACTAGGATTTCTTTTAACCACTGCCAAAAAATAATTTTTAGATTCCTTTTCAGATGGAAGCATGGCCTTACTTTCAATATAGCCATCACATTGGTATTTCATATTTGTCCATTTCTGTTTGTTGATCTATATGACTCTCAACAGAATTTCACTAATTCATCTATTCACTCCATCAAAAAATACTTATTGAATAATTACTACACGTTAGATACTGTTCTAGGCACTGGGGATATAGCAATGAACAAGATAAAGTCCCTGCTATCAAGAAACTTACAGTCCAGCTGCCTGGTTTGGCCAAGTATAGTGTACAAAGAAACTTAGTTAGGGTGCATTCAGTCTAACTTTTTAAACCTGGTAATTACTTTTCAACTAGACATTCTTTTGGGAGAGGGGCAGGGTGGAAAGGGGGAGATGGTCTTGGATCTAGCTTGAGAAAAACTGAGAGAGTGGTTTGGGAAAAAACTTTAATAATAATATGACTATATTTTATGTATCAAATTAATCTGGTTTGTATAAATTATATAGCTAATATGTGTACTGCTAACATATATCATACATGTTACCTTTTGAAATATGAACTAAAAAAAGCAATGTTGAATTCTAATTGTATATTTCATAAACTGACTCTGAAGGCAGATCAAAAAGCAGTATTTCAAAAATATTAAGCAATAGCAGCATCATCAGAATAAATATATTCTTAAGGGAACTACTTTGAAAAGTACAGAACACATTTGGATATGCAAGTTCTAGAATGTTCTATATGTACCCAGTATATATTTAGATAGCTGTATATTATATATAGCTGTAAAATTCAGTAAAAAAAACTATAAATTAGTTTACTTTTTAAAGCACTGAGTCAATTTTTTTCACCAATTAATGCATACTCTTCTGTGTATGGGTCTTGAAAATACAGTATAGTTTTTGGTAATTATTCTACGTTACATTTTTAATATGAAAATCAATATTCTGGTTATATGACAGGTCTGCCAAAATACTGCCTTCTGATCTGATGCCAGAGTATGATCAATTTCTTTGTATTTTAACTGGTATTTATATTACAGGTAGAATGTTAAATCAGGAATTGTAAACAATTCCTAGGCAATGTGTATAATGTTTGTAAGTCATTCCTAGAAATTGTTCACAATGCCTGTAACATATGTGCAACTAGCAACATACCTGAAATATATAGGAAGCCTTCAAGATTCTAACTGGTCATTCTTATTCTATCCTCTATTGTAACATTTGCTTTAACAATGCTACCTTTTATTTATTTGTATGTCTAGCTATAAATCATAATTTAGTAATAACAATACTATCTTGTTTTCATAGCTCTCATGAGTTCCTGGATTTCAGATAGTTGTTTGGGCTTGTTCATTTTAAAAGGTACCAGGAATAAAAAAAGCTAATGAACTAGAATAAGGGGAATCTTATCTGTCAGATACTCTAAGGCCCCATCCAAATTTTCTTATTCTTGTTCACAAGGTTTAGCTCAAATGCCATTGTCTTTTTTTCTTAACTCTTTCCAAGTAGTCTTTGATACCATAACCCCTCCATAAAAAAAAAAAAAAACAAACAAACAAAAGACACACAAAAACCTAATAGTTTCTACCAAACAAGTCTTGTCTAAACACAAAACTTTCTTGCCTGTCCCTACTCACTTCCCTTGCAAAGAGATCTTTGTCTGCATATGACATAATTTTTTGATTCTCTATTTTAGCTTTTGTCCAAATTGATTTCTTTTTATTTACAATTTGACATGGTCTACATCTTGGTATATTTCAACATTGTCTGTTATGTGTTACATCTATGTAACTCTCCCAAGCCAATTTGGAGATGAAGAAATAAAAGTTGACTTAGTCTAGTCTCTGATTGCTAAAGTCATATAAAATCAGTAGTTGAAATTACTCTCTCACACTAGAACATTTCTTGTCCTTCTAGACAACTGGACTGACTTGATCAACTTCTGATTGACCAATGGAACTGGGCCTAGTAAGATGAGGCCAGGAAGTAAGCTGGCAACATGGAATGTAGAACCAAAAGGGAAACATCAGAGTGACTGGGTAAGGTCTTTGGGAATTTGACCTCAGAACTTAGTATAAGCGCCAAAGAATTACCTAGCAGAGTAAGATGCTGCTGAGCAAGATTTGACACTCGTATACATAAATCTTTAAATTTGTTCAAATGTAGGCCTTCTTGGTAGCCTAAAGATTAAGTCTCAGTGCTATCACACTATCTCCACTAAGGCCTGAATTCAATCCCTGGCCGGGGAGCTAGCCCACATAAAGTGCAGCAGAACTCTCCCGTCTCGCCTGCTGCTCCCCTCAGCAGTGTATTTCAGTAAATCCTCCTTTTCTGCTCCCTACGCTGTCTCTAGTGAATCTTCTCACCAGCCGCCCCCCGCACCTTTAGCCTACACCCCAGTTTTCTATGTAAAATAATTAAATAACTCTGAAAAATGCTTAGATGATAGATTTCACTCCCATTTTCATCTCCACTGTATCCAGATATGATTCATCTTTAGTACTATTTCCTCTGTGAAGCCCTTCTAGTTGCTTCAAGCCATACTGGTCTATTCTTTCTTTGAATCACTCTAGCCCTCATTTAAATTCATTTTTTTCTCTGATGTTGACTTATGCCAATCTAATTATTTACTGTATGATTATTTTTTATGTATGCCTTATACTTATGGTGACCATATTTTTCAAACCAAAAATTGGAGCACATCAACTCAAATGTAAATAGACTTTGAAATTTTAGTAGCCAGAAAAACAGATGTTTTTTCCTCTCTCTGTCCCTTATTACTCAATATTGACTGCTATTGATGATACAATAATGAAGATCAATGCAAGGTGGTATCTACTATATTACAAGTGAGGGACACTGATATTATTTGTGGTGTCCAACAAAGAGACGTTTTGCCTAAATGACTTATAACTGTGCATAAGTAATAACATAATGATGGTGCAAAAGAAAAAATGAACAGTGTGGGAAAGGAAGAAGGGCAACAAAAAAGTGCCAGTGACAAAATACATTATATAAGGATCGTATCACATATGACATCATGTAGGAATAAACTAAAAAGATGGACCTCATTTAGAAAGACAAAAGTGAAAGTTTTCACTGAAGTTTATAAGGTTATGAATTAGGTAAATTTTTATTTGTTTATCAAATTCTAGAGTCCATCACTGGACTGCCTATATTCCTGCATAGCAAAATTTCAAGTAAATTTAGGAAATTAAAAAGGGTAATGAGCCCTTTTTAACTTATTATTTTGAGAGTTTTACAGACTGAGGACATAGCTTGGGGAGCAGTTAATTGAAGGTTTGTAGATTCATAAGAGATATTAAACTATATTTATTCCTTAACTTTTTAGCTCAATTAGTTAATCAGATAACTAACCCATTATGGAGCAAAATAATATATTGGAAAGCAGTCATTTCATCTAGGGTCAGACATGCTAACATCAATAAGAAGGAATAGTTTACAGTAAGGAGAATATTAAAATGGAAAAAAATCATTTAAGAATAGTAATCTTAAATCAGTTAGCTTAGAAGCTATTTACTTACACAAATTAATTACACCTGAGAGTAGCATAGCATCATACAGTGATTCATGTTTATAATGCTAACCTTGAGTCATTAAAACAAACAAATTATACCCATTACTCTGTTCATGAAGAATTTATTGTTCTTATAAATAGGGATCTAAGATATTCTTATTAGTCAAATTAGAGAGACTTACTATAATACTATAAAATGTTTTCTTATTAAGGAAGAAAGTTATAAGATACAAATGATTTCTAAATGTAAGAAGCAGTTATCTTTCAGCGGGAGATGGATAACAATCTAGGTGAAGAAAGGCAAAATGGAATACTTCTGCTAATAGTCTATTAGACATTTAAAGGCCACTAATAGAAATATGATGTTTTGCCCCTTCCATCAAATACAAATAGCATTTTCAGATATTTCAAGGAAACTTAGAGAACTTTGAGGTCCCTGTAGGGAGAAAGTAATGGTTTTAAATATTCTTTAGATTGGGTTGGTATCATGACCCAAAACCACCATACTTAAGGAAGCATTTAAAAATCTAGTTTCTCTACTAGACAGTAGTTGTGATTAATTAACCCAAGAGAAGGTAGCATTTGGAAGCCATAATTCACTATGACAATCTGCAAGCCAATCACAGAGTAGGCATTATTATCCCGGCAAAAATAAAAGCAGTAAATAAACTCTTTTCATCATGTGGTAAGCCACTGTGTAAATTTAGAGGATTATTGGAAAA
>JAGFMF010012054.1:151406-166732 GCA_019455555.1 Galemys pyrenaicus
AATATTTTATCCATAGAAATAACAGAAATTAGAAGCTCCCTCCATTTGTTCCTTGAAGACAATGTGGCTGTGTATCCCTTCCTGTTATTAGCTCTGGATTTCTACTTTATCTCCCTCCAGCTTTCCTGACCCTCTGCCCACACCTATTAACTTTAACCCTGTGCTCTTTTCTGTTGAAGACCTGACTGATGTAAACAGATACAAACATACCCATCCATACACTACTATAGGGTGAATGAAAGTTATCAGGTTTTTTCCTCCCTCCCACCACTAGCATCAATTATGGACACTTGTGGTCTTGTATCCATGCCTGATAGTGGCAACTGGAGCATGGTGTGGGCGTGAGTAAGTGGGCGCACCAGAGCCAGGAGACTGAGCATAGAAGGGCAGCAGCAGAGGATAGGAGGCAGCATATAGAAGAGACCACTGGAGAAACAATCAGAGAGCTCAGAAAGAGCATATATGGATTCACAGGGGGACCCAAGTTCCTGTCTCCCCACCAACTTGTTTCCCCTAACTTGTGGTTAGGGTTCCAAGGGTTCCAAGTTTCTCTTTCAAACTACTTGAACTGACAACGAACCTACCCGGCCTGGGATGGTTGCAGAACAATACACACCACACACAAGCACATACCCCTGTATGTCACTAGACACACTTCAATATGAAATTAATGACACAAACTCATAAAAGAACATGTTTTATCCATGGGATACCAACATTTCTAGTGTGCTTGAGTGGAGTGTTAAGAAATCAAAAGCAAGCAATGAATGAAAAGTGGGGGGTAGATAATACACAGATTTCACTTTGCATCATATTTGTGTGGTAGACTTGACTTTGTGAATGGTCACACTTAGGTGGAATAATCTCATGGTTACACATACTCATTTCTCTTCTCACCTGTGTTTGGAATGTAGCTATGCAAGAAAAATGGCAATTGAACCAATTTTGACACATCGGCCTTCATTTAGGCAATAAACAAAAAAGGCTTCATGAACCAGTCAGTGGTAGCATGCAGGTAGAAGTAGCTAATACAGAATATTTTTGGAATTAAGTCAAAACACCTCCAAAAATATAATTTCCTCTTGGTCACCTATGTGTATTTTTTACTTGTTCACAGACTGTCTTACCTTAAGAGGGGATGCGGACATATTTTTTTCCTTTATTTAAACTATACAGCACTCAGAGCCTCCCTGGTGGCACAGCGGGTTGAGTGCAGCACCGTGAAGCATCCTCCGGCACAGCAGCATGAGTTCCATCCCAGTTCAGGGAGGGGACCCATATGGCGCAGCAGACCTCTCCTGTCTCACCTGCTGCCTCCCTCAGTTGTGTATTTCAGATGAGCTGCCTGTTCTGCTCCCGGCTCTGTCTCTGGTAAATCCTCTCACCCCCCACACCTCTGGCCTGTACCCCAGCTCTAAATGCATAAATAAATCTTTAAAAAAAAAAACTATACAGCGCTCATCACTGACAACTGATCACTGGCCCCTTTATGACTTGCTTTCCCCTTTGATTCTCTCGCTAAATTTTCTGGCATTGGTCACTGAATGGACAGCAGGCTTTTGTCTAACCTGAAGAAAGTGGCAAGATGATGATTTGCTGAAGATGGGGCCTAGGGAAAACAATATCATAGAATGGTGCAGGTATTAAATTCTGAAATATTTATACAAGATAAGCCTAAGTAGACACATAAAAACACATACATACAAGAGATCCCATAAGTTCCTTAAAAGACACACTGCCACAGTGAACTTAATGGCATCAAATCACAACTTCATAAATGCTTTGAAATTCATTAACAGCAGTTCTTTCCCCCTCCTCCTTTCTCTTCCCTCATTCTTCTCTCCACTTTTCCTTCATTCTCTTCTTCCCTTCCCTCCTCCCTCCCTTCCTTTCTTCCTCTTTTCTTTTGCTCACATGTTTCCCTTAAAATAAATTGCACATTATTCAATATAATTAATGTATATGTATACTAATTCAGTTATATGTTATCATATATAGTGAGGTTCTTTTTATCTCTCTTTTAAAGATGTTATTGAATCACACTTACTTCTATGCATGTTGCTTTTCTCATTTAACGGCACCTTGTAGAAATTACTCTTAGGTAATATTAAACTTCCTCTTTGCGTTTTACACTCCATTTTATTAGGTGATCATGAGAGCCACCAACTTTTATTCAACAATCAGTATTAATTAACTTTTCCCAACTTTCATATCGCACATAATCTGTCATGCCACCTCCTGTGGAGTCTGCATGAGCAATCGCGCAGGCCTTGGCAAAATGCTTCAAGGAAGTGTGCACGCAGGAGGAGGTGGTGCACTGTCAGCCCCTTACATTCTTGGCTGTTTTTTCCTTTCTGTTTCTTTGTCTGATTCTTTTGGTAATTTGTAATTGGCATTAACATATTGTATCCTTTAGAACACCAGGTGCTTCAACAACAGCACCAGTGACCACTGAATACACAGAGTCAGTCACTCACGAAAACACCTGGTCTTGAAGTCACTTTGCCCTCAGATGTTTCTTTGCTGTTCAAGTTTATAGTTAAGGCGGCCAAACAAAATGCACATAATCCTGGAAATTTTGTTAGTAACTTAGAATAAGAAAAACTACTTATTCAGACAGAAAGTAAAACAGAATTACCAAAAGTAGATAGGATTATAGGAAAAGGCTCAGGAGAAACAGATAGTAAAAGGCAACTGCCCCCATGATTGTGACTTAGCTTGGTCCAGCATATGTCATAGGAGGCAGGCTGTGGAAACCACCTAAGGGAGGTTACATGGGAAAATTCCCAGAGCCAACAGACACACACACATCATATACAATAATGTATGTTGGGAAAGGCAGAGTCGTGAATATCGATGGAAAAAGAATAGTGTGGTATTTGTAGGTTTTATAAATAAATAATTTAGGTCAAGGCTACCTTGGTGATTCCTCAGTAAAGAGCAGAAAGAGTTGCTAAATAAACAGCTAAAAAACTCCTTTAAATATTACAAAAAAATGATTCCCCAGAGATGAGTGGCCTCCGTGATGGATTGAGAGAGTCTGGACAGTAAGGACAACATTAGAAGAGACAGAGGAACAAATCTAGCAGAGAAAAGGATGGATGAGAGCAATGTACGCCTAAAGGCAGTGTTAAGGCTAGGTAGTGGCCATAGTGGCAGAACTTGAAAGTATCAGAGGTTAATAAGTAACCTCGAAAGGTCACCAAGGAAACCACAGTCTTAACACCAGGTAATCAGGATATGATCTAACCTGTTTGTTCCAAGAAATCTGATATTCAACTAAAAACAATGTAACTACAGGATGAAAAACAATTGTACTAAATGCCAACATATTCTGTATACATGCATGATGAACACTGCTGCAAATTACATTCAGATGCTAATCCCTTGAGATTGTGTCTGTCTGTCATTTAGCCGAATCCTTGTCCACCTTCCCTGGGTCCCTGTCCCGGTGGTCTCGTGCTCCGGCTGCGCTGGTCCGTCACAATAATCAACATTACCAAAGAAGTCATTATACAGACTCATCAAATTGGATATCATGTCTTCATGTTGTAGGAGTTCCATTAGGAGATGGAAGAACTAGAGGACCTTTGGAATATACCGATACTGAGAATTTATCAATCTCTGATACCAGTGCCATCTGATGAAAAGAAATGCATGTCTCTGTCTCTAAGAAAATCCTGACTATCTGCTTTAATATAAGAGCATGGAGTTACAAGAGGATACACACAACAAAACCCAGGTCAACAAAGGATTCTAACACAAGTAAACTAATTTTTCATATCTATTAATAAATATGTTAATATTTACTGAGCACTGTTCTAGGAGCTTTTAACCTTCACAAGTGCTAAGAGATAGGTATCATCTCCATTTTACAACTAAGGAAAACAAAGCAGAGTAGTTGAGTAACTTAAAGTCATTCAGTTATAGTGAAGTGGCATACCCAGAATTCAAATACTGCATTTCTAAATTAGGGTCCATATGTCGAATCACAGTACTATGTAGTCACACATCAGATACAAGTGGTAACCAGACATTCTCTCCTCTTTCCTTAGGCAGCTGGTTTTGGGAATTGTCATGGTGAGAAAATTGTAAATAGGTAGCAGTCAAACCTATTGTAGTATATAATATATCCAAGTTATTGCCAGTGGAATCCTGCTATTCTGGAAAGCATATTTCTTGTACTGTAACATGGGAATATTCAGACCAAATGGCACATTGCCTGTGACTTCCCGCTTGTGGCAACAGCATCGCCAAACTGTTTATAAATGTGTTTTCCTATCTCCCTGTTGGCTACATCTCCTGGATATTATCAGTTCCTAAGGAAATAAAATAGTTTATGGTGTATTATCATTAATTAAAAGAAGACTTCTTAGGATTCAGTGAGTACACATATTAATGCTTTGGAGTGGATGATGGGAGTTGAAATTTATTAATATCAACAAATTGGGAAGAGACAGAAGACAGGTAGAACAATGTTGAGATACCATTTTCCCCAATCCAAATGGGAAATTATGTCTAAAATAAAATTAAAAGGCAAACATCTTTGCTGAAATAAGAGAAAACAGCTTTTCATCATGACACTATTACATTCCGTCTTTCATTTTGGTAGGCCAAGAACATAGGTGAGAGTAGATGAGAACATGGGCAAATTGACATCAGGAGGAATGTGTTTAAAGGAAGGGAGGTACCCTCTGGTCTTGAGACCACTGTGAAGGAACTTGCAAAAACAACATGGAGGATGTAATAGTACTCCAATTATAGTCCAACAATTCTGATCACAGAATTAACCTTAATATGGATGCATTAACCTACCTATTAAAGCTGTGTCTTTTTGCTGTATGAAATATTTCATTTAATTTTTGATTGGGCTCTGTTGTCCAATCTTTACTCAGGGACTATCATTTGAGGGGAATCTTTGCTCTCTTACTGTGTTAAATATTTGGCCACAGGGGTATCCCTGGTGGCACAAGGGGTTAAGTCTCAGCACTATCAAGTTATCACCAGCCACTGCAGCATGAGTTTAATATCTAGCCAAAGAGCTAACCCACATGGCACAGCAGACCTCCCCGTCTTGCCAGCTGCTCCCCTCAGCAGTATATTTCAGAAGATCCACCTGTTCTGCTCCCCACTCTGTCTGGTGAATCCTCTCACCCCCCAACCACCCACATCTCTGGCATACACAAATTCTTATATGCATAAATATTTTTTTAAATTGGCCACAAATAAAATTGACAAGCTACCTGTGCCCACAGGGGCTAAGGACAGATATTAATGATTCAGAATAAAATGTTCCAACTCTCTTTATCACTATCATGTTTGATGTACATCACTATGTTGCTCTTCTTCAGGTACAATCATGGCTAAGCAGTTTACACCACAGAGCTCTAAGTCAGAAATTATAGCCATGACCCTCTTGTGAAAGATGTTCTCCCACAAAATGAAGGATGTCCTCTCAAGGAATACAAAAAGTACTTGATGCCCACTGCTATCTATGGATTCCAGGAAGATTCGCTGCAACAATAAATAACCACACATAGTGACTACTTGCCAAGCACTGGTCACTAGTACCTTGTGGCTGTGATAGTGCTATCTCCCTGTTACGTGCAGAGGAGCTGAAGTTCACAGATCAAGTAATTTGTCCAAAGTCAGAAAGTGATGGAGTCAGGGATGATTCAAAATGAAGCTGTCTCAAATCCAATGTCTTTGTTTTCTGTTACTACAGCTTGAAGTAAAACAAGTCCCAGAGCTGAGCTCCTCCTGACATGTCTGCCATGACTGAGTGAAGTCACAGAATAGTCGAGACGGTGAAGGTAAATTTATTTCCTCTTTACAGTATTGTTTCTACATAAGGCATCTGTATTCCATTTTATAGGTTATCAAGCATGTTGATTTCAAATGAAAATAGTTCCCAAACGAAATAGTTGTGAATAATCCCTGGACCACAGTATTGGTTGGCAAAAAGGCTGTCTCTCCACTGAAGATAGAAGACTGCTTACCAAGTATTTGGTATGTATGCAAGAAAAAGAGAAAGAAAATATTGTTCTTTTCAGAACACATTTTAAAGGAAGTCTCTGAGAATCTGGTGTGTCCACAGGGCATGTTGCCCAACATTGCTGAGTCACTAGAGGAGGATCATAGGTAAGCACAACATAATTCTTAGCCATGGCTGCACATGTAATCCTCAGGATTGTGAGCACTTTCTTGTTGCTCTCATTGTAATTATCCCTCCTCACCATGTCTATGCAGGCATTGTTTTACACATTTATATATTAGCTAAGTAAAGACTGAGTTTTTACATGTTCCAGAATTTCTTCAGAAATCAGAGGCTGAACATCCTATATTCTGTTCAAATGTACTGTGGGGAAAATAATTTAATTATATGTGTCACAAAGACTGCTGTAATAAACACCATTGTGTGTATGTCCTTGAGTACATGAGGATGAATTTCCTGGGGATCATTAATGAACAGTCGAATGTTAATAATGACAAGCTATAACCATTTTTCATGATAATGGATACTTTCAAAATGCCTTCCACAGTTTAGGCACTGATGTGTCCCCTCAAGATTAATTTATGAGTTTAACTATTGTATTTCAACAAATTTGTGTGAGCTTCTTGTGCTTTAATTGAACTGATATTAAATAACATAAGTTTCAGGTGTGCATCAAGAATCAATAGATATACAGTAAGATACTAAATTCACTGCTGAAAATCCAATTCTACTCTTCACCATAACATTGCTCCCTTTTCCCAGTTCCCCCTCTTCCTTCCCTTCTGGTAACCACTAATTGATCTTACAGTCTAAAAGTTAGTTTTTGTTTATTTAGTTCATGTTTGATTTTTTTCCTTCTATATAGCACGTCAGTGAAATCAGATAGTATTGTCATCCTTTGTTGAAGCATATTCCCTCTAGGTCCATCTACATTGTTGAAAATGTTTTGATAGTAATAAAACCAACCAAAACAATCTGCCTAAATTATGACCATGCTCTGTCAATTTTAAAAAATGGCAGTGATAAAATACCCCTCTCCCCAAGTTATTTTCTGGATCTAAGTTCTAAAGAATTGATGAAGCTACTGTTGAATTTTACTTATATATGGGTAAGCTTCAAATGAGCACATTTTCATTAATAAGCATTATATTATACAGAGAAGCAAATTTAGAACTTTCATTTATACAAATGGCACCTAACACAAACAGGCTCAGCTATAGGAGCTCCACTGGAGAGTAAGGTTAAAATGGCTTACAATCATTCAAGTTCACTTTTGATGAAATTCATGTTTGTAATCATTTGGTACAACATTATTGTTTCAGTTACATTTTTAAAATGATAGCACTGTGAATTTCTCTACTTTTGGAGCAGAGCTCAGTATGCCTTCTTTAAGAGTTTCTTGTGCTGCTATAACAATTTACTGCAAGCTTAGCACTTAAAATTTGAAGAGTTCTTTTTCCTTTTGTAAAATGCAAAACTTTGTGCCCTTTTCCTGTCTCCAAAAGATGTCATGGAGATAAGTAACAGAACCTGACTTATATAATCATGGATGTTCCCATACTATGTCAACCTGGCTTGATATCATCTCCCAAATAATTCAGAGGAAAGGGCTCAGATCTCAAACTTCCTGGCCTCTAACAACAATGCTACTACCTACCAATTTTCAACATATTCTTTACTTCCTTTTAAACCTTCACCAGCAGCATTCTTAACAGCTACACTTCTATTGACAGTCTGTTCAAGGCAACTTGGGCTCTATCATGTTCCCTAAAATTCTTCCAGCTTCCACCCACTGCCCGATTCCAATGCCACTCCCACATTTAAGGTACTTGTTACTGCCATACTCCCCTTCCAGTAACAAAGTCTATGGCAGTTTTCTATTGCCCTGTAAGAAATGACCACATCAACAGTGGCTTAAGACAACATCAATTATCCTATGAGTCAGAAGTACAGATACAGCTTAACCAGTCCTCTGCTCAGGTCCAAAATCAAAATTATCAGCCAGGACTGCAATCTCATCTGAGGCTTGAGGTGCTCTTCCAAGCCCACTGGCTATGGCCATAATTCAGCTCCTTTTTTGCTGGCTGTGTCAGAGAATATACAGCTCCTAGAGGGCACCTACAGGCCCTTGCCACAAATCCCTCTTTGCTCATAACATGGTAGTTGGCCATCAAAGTCAATGGAACATCTGCTACTGCTTCTAGTCTTGCTTAAGGACTCGCCAGATAAGCCAGATCCATCCAGGACTATTTCCCTTTAGAGTAACTTGAAAGCAAATTGTTAGTAACTTAATCACTGGAATGAAATTCTCTCCTAATCACAAGTCTTACCCACACAGAACTGGAGGGTTATAGAACATGTATGCTACAGGTGAGAATCTTAAGTATTATGCCCATACTTTCCCCTTTAACCTTGGATACTGCCATGGGTTACTGGCTTTACAGAGCAGCTGAAGTGTTCTGTGTTCTTATTCTCTTTTTTCAGTTTTTATCCCACAGTCCTGGGAGAGATGTCTCCTGCTTTAAGTCTTAAAAGTATGTTTCTTGTTCTCGGTAAAATCAGTCTGAAAGAAGGAAGTCAAGTCTGTGTTCCTGCTTGCAAACAACCTGGAAAATGTCACCAGAGGCACAGTTACATGTACACAGTAACCTAATTCTTCTCCAGCCCCTCAGGAAATGTGTATCGACACGTTTGTGGCTATTTAAGAATGTATGAACTAGAAAAGTTAATACAGTAACTGAAATTCTATATTTTAGAAAGCCTGTCTAGAATGAAGTTTTTAGCACTCTTCCCACCCCTTGAAAAACATATTTTTATAAAGTTGAAACTCTAACAAATATATTAAATATTTTTAAGAATTGGCCAAAAAGAATTCACGGAGAGACTGGCGATGCCAGTTGTGTGCACCTCTGGGTCACTTCTTACCTAGGGGACAACTCATCAATTTTCTTTTTCTATGTCCACCAGGGGGAAGAAGTCTCTTTTCATTTTCTCATCTTTTCTTCTCTAGTAAATCCTTTCTTGCATGATCACTCCATGGTTAGACTTTTAAGAGCAGTTATTCCATGTTCTACAGATGGGAAGAAAGTCCCCTTCTACCCATATAAAATCAAGTGATTTTTTTCTTGAGACTGAAAAAAATGTATTTAAAAATCTGTTATTTTGTGTCAAGGTACAAATGTATGCTTTTGTCCATAGCATCAAAAAAGTGACACGACTGTACTAGGCTTTATATTTAATTACTGATTTCAGGTAGTTTTCAGGTAACAACTCGGCTACCAGAAGATAAACAGGCACTAACGCAGGTATAGACTCCTGCCCCTCTATTGTGAATAGGGCTACATTCACTAATCTGACAGTTTCAGATGCTGCTGTTATCCCCACAGAGTATTTAGATATTTATCAAATCTTTTGTTTGATCTATCAAAGAAAATCAGAAAGCTAGTCACACAAATGGCAAAAGCCACTTCTTATATAAAGACTTCTAATCCCAAAACCACATACAACTTTAACATGTTTGAGATACAAAAACAGCAGTGTAAAGCATTAATAAACAGACATATATCATTTTATATGACATGACAAAGAAATTACATACCTGAAAAAAATCTGAAGTGTCAACTTTAAATACTTTCTAAAAGTCATTCTTTGATATAAGAACCAAAAGAAATTTATTTACACAAATTTTTACTTGGCCGGTGGTGAGAACCAGAAAACAATATACCAAGAAACAACCAGCTATAATCCCACTAAGTTTTTAAACCAGTTCGTACAAGGGAAGGAGAGCAGCTCCTGATTAGGCTAAAAAGATGTCCTTCTGCATGTCCTTCAATTGCACAAGTAACATACATTTAACCACAAGGGTCTGTTCATGTAGCATGATCGTATTTGCAGGTTCAGCTCAGTCACAGCTTCTAGAGTATTCCCTGTCTCTTGTAATTACATAGCTGTTTCACCATTTGTGATTTCTTTGTTGTCTTCTTTCTCTTTTTCTCTTTCCTTGTCACTTTTCTCTTTTTCTCTTTCTCTGTTGGCTCCCTTCTCTTCTCCGTTGTCAACTATTTTCTCTCCGCCATTGTTGGTTACTTCTTCTTCTTTCTCGTGAATATTGGTGTAAACTGCTTTATTATGGCCTTCCCGGTTCCGAGCAATTTCAATAGCAAAAAATTGTATCCTGGGAGCTAAAAGGTGCATAAAACTGATCAATGTCTTAGTCTCAATTATATCCTTAAACCTATTTGAAGTCTACTGACAAAGCCACTAACGAGACAAAGCATTCAATGACTTCATATGCACATATGCTTCTCAGATGTGGAATTCTAATCCTATATTAAATGATATTAAAATACTAATCTCACAGTTATTCATGAAATAGTAACATGATCTTTAAAGGTGTAATAAATAAGGTGATCCCCAAATTATTCATGTCATTGATTCATCCCTAAAACTGGATACCTTGCTCTCCTTATGCAGAAACAATTCTAAAGGCAAGAAACTCACCAAAGATAGTGTTTTCCTCAGTGTAGCCCTGAGAACAATCCAGTCTCAACAAAGTACCATAGTTGAAGTCTTCTACAAGCCCATCAAACTTTAAGCAGAATGGTCTCCATTTCTATAAAAGCCAAAAGAAAAGAGGAGAAGTGTTGCAGCTGACAAATGAAGGATGCTGGTGAAGTCTGTATAGGGGAAGGACTCATACTTTCTAAGGCAAATAATCATAGTGACAGAGACCAAGATTGAGCTGATTGCTAGTTTCACTTATAATAAGTTTCTGAGACACTTATTGTGTCTTTAGATTGGTATTTACCAACATGATTAATATTTTAATCTGACAAAATACTTAAATCCTGGCTGTGTGTTTGTTACTGGCTCGCTCAGTCTAAAATGATTATTCATCACCACTGAAACACAAATGAAACAAAGAGCTAGTAGTCTGGCCCAAAATCACAATGTTAATTTTAAGAAAGCCATCCATTAGATACTGGAAATTTTCCAAAGATCAGTAACAGCCTGTTTAAGAGTTAAACAGGGCCTCCCTGGTACATACCACATTATGAGGCACCCGCAGTCACTGTATAATGAGTTCAATTTCCAGCCTGGTAGGCTGACCCACATGGTGAGGTAGACCTCTCCTGTCTCACCTGCTGCTCTCCTCAGCAGTGTATTTCAGTCCACCTGCCTGTTCTGTTCTCCACTCTGTCTCTGGTGAATCCTTTCATCCCCCACATCTCTGGTCTGTACCCCAGCTCTTGTATGCATAAATATTTTTTTAAAAACAGAGAGTTAAACATTTAGATTCTTCATTAAGCCAAAGGCCTATTCTCAAGGGGAAAAATTTTTCACAATGATAAAAGTTTTAATGCTCTATAAAAATACATGACAATTAAAAGTACAAGTATTTATCCACAGCCTGTGAAAATGTGAACCTAAAACCAGAGAATCAAAAATCCTGTGTACCCTGTTTACCCTAATTACTCCTCCATCCAAGCCTTCTGGCTAAACTATTCACATGAGCATATTTATTTTTCCTCCCCTGAAAGGGGTGAGTGAGTAGGGATGAAATGTTTAAGTCAAAAAAGAAAGGAATAAAATAGAAATATGAAAAACCCATAAACTAAAAGAACATTAATTTCATAATTTATTAATCAAAACTGCACAAAAGCCCTGGTTCTTTATGTCTTTCCCTTAAACAAAAACCAAGATAGAGTTTAAAAGTATAAAAAATATATTCACAATCAAGTTGGTCACATACTAGGAAATGTTCAGGAATGGGAATTCTTACCTCTTTAGCTGATTCTGATTTGAGCTCTTCTGGGTCCAACACATCTATCCTGAGTTTTTCAAAATGTTCACGAAACTCAGAATAGATTTGGTCATCCACTTTGGTCAGTTTCAGGAACTGCGGGTCAACTGATGAAATCAGCTGCCAGACAATAAGACAACATACAGATGCTAATCTCTAATTTAGTACACTTCTATTACCCCCTTCCCCAGAACATCTTCATGGCTCTCAGGACAGAAGAGTTCATTAAAAACTATATGGAGTATTATTCAGCAATCAATAAAGATAAACTAACGCCATTCGCAGAAACAATGGATGGAGCTTGAAGGGATTGTGCTCAGTGAAATAAGTGAGAAGGAAAAAGGAAAATACTGGATGGTCATTTATAGGAGGGATATAGGGGATTAAGGAAAAAAATAATAGTAACATCAACAACAAGAAAGCCCACAACAAAACAAAAATAAACAGGTAACTACAAATCAGAGATATTCTGCAGGGGAGAGGGAGGGATTGTGATCAAGGCAGGGACCAGAAGAGCACAAGGGACTATGGTGATACTGCACAGGTGAATTGGTGGTGGAAACACTATGGGGACAACACCTGAGAAAAGAAAGCAAACATTGTAAGAAAAATATTAATTTTTTTTTAAAAAAAGGATAGAAAGCCTAGGTCCTGGATTAAATTATGAAATCATTTTAAAGGGCTATTGGTCTTTTTGTAGATTGTTCATTCAGTCAACAAATATTAAGTGCCTGCTATAGGCTAGGCAGCCTTGTCAGTGACACAGCACTGGAAAAAGAAGCAGAGCTCCCTCATTGTCAAAACAAAATTCCTTTCCATCCCCATGTTCTTTATGAGCAAGACCTTACCTTACAGTAATAAAAAGTATCTCCAAAACACAACAGCTTAACTTGCTGAAAATAGTGATTAGTAGAGCAGCATACACTACAATTACATATTTAATTCTGCTTAATAATGAAGACAAACAACTCACCTTGTAGTAGACTTCAGCATGCTGCATTGCTCTCATGGCCCAAGCCATTTCAATGTCTGGCTGCAAAGGAGTAAAGAATGCCAGGTGAGAAATCTCCCAAAGAACAAGTTTAGGAAGTCTGTGGATATCTAGTTAATGTCAAAAGGATTACCAAACTGTATATTATTATCAAAGGGTGAAAACTGGACTAATGGGTTTGGAGAACATAATCATCCATTTGTCCTTAGAACAACTAAAAAAAGCTACCTACACCACCTAGTAAATGGCATAAGCTGCTGGCTCTTTCCCAACACTTAGTGAAAATGTGAGAGACTATATCAAAAAGATATAACACCTTCTCAGGACTGAGTTAAGTCATTGCAAAACTGAAATATTATACCCACCAGCACTAGTTGTTGAGAGGACAAAATAAGATAATGTAAATGAAATTACTTTTAATAGTGTAGCATATCATGATGCTATACCATTTATGTTTATCAGATAACCTATTGCCATCCTGTAATATTTAGAAAGAAATGGTAACATGAAGCAAGTTAGACTGCTATAAATAAGCCTTACCAAGCACCCATCACATGTTCCATTGGAATCTTTGCCCCAACTAAATTGATCTAATATATTTCACTGAACCCTTCCTTAGCAATTTCTTTTTACATCTGCATTTTTACCTCTATGGGTGCCAATCTATATCTTTTATCCACCTATACCTTGAGTATCTAGTCAGAGATTCACTTCCTCAGTGCCTGTTCCTCTTCTGCCTGTTTTTAGGAGTTACTTCTCCAGTTAAATTCCTTTGGCTCTTATAGCCTGGTCCACTCATCTAGTATACATCACCTTATTATTTGCGTGTTATTATGTTCTCCATCGTTGTGGCTTGTATTGTAAAATACATCACATACTTAGTCCTTAGGAATCTAAACCAGATACACCACAAGCCAGTGCAACTTTACTGCACAAAGGAACTACTCGGGGACTTAAAAAAAAAGTTTAGAAGTATTCCTGTCAGCCCCCAGATTTAATAGGTACAGATTGCGATATAACAACGGAATATTTAAGCCTTTGCCAGATAGTCTATAGCGAAGTGAAGTGCGTAACTACTTCTACTGGCATCAGTCCCACGTTAAGACACCGTTTCTGACAGACGCGGGAAGAGTCTGCAGGAGGTATTGAGGAATCGGTTACAAGTTCGCAGCAAGCCCTGCAGATCTCCCAGTCTTGCTCGGTGAGCGGGAGCGGTCAGTGAGGCATACTCACGTCGTTGCCATAGGACTCGGCAGGGAGAGAAAGAGCATGTGCCACGGACACCAATTCTCCGGAAACCTGGGAAAGAAAAAAGAAAGGGCAAGGGGAGTCTAAGACTCGGCCTGGCTCAACTGCTCCGCTCAGCAACCCCAGCGCTGCATCTCACCAGCTCATTAGTTGCGCTAGCGGCCTCCATGGTGCGATCCCGTAAGCGTGGCACCCCTTGCCCGGAAATGACTTTTTCTGAGCTCCTTCCGCAGCTGGAGAGGAAGGGCAGGGCCGAGGGACGCTTGGCAGACTGCGCCTGCGCGCACCCTCCCTCGTCTGAGGACTTTGTGAGGGCGCATACTTGCTGTGCTGTTGCGCAGTCAGGGTAATTTGACGCATGTCCGGTGGCCGACTGCTCTGTAATATCATTGGTAATCCGAGAAAGATCTGAGTTAAATTGCTGCCTTTTCCCGGCCCCCACTGTGTTGCGTGCCCGCCGATTTGAACTCACACTCAGTTCGTGCGTGTACATCCCAACACCAAGTGTTAAATCACAAAGAAGCATGCTGCTAGGCCATGGAATGCAGGGATGAAGAATTTAGTCCCTACCTTGAAAAGATTATAGGGGATCAAGGGAAACAAAACAAAAAATAGACCACTGCAAATCAGAGCCTTCTGCACGGAAGAGGGAGGGAGTGGGATCAAGGCAGGGACAGTAAGAACACAAGGGATTTTCGTGAAGGTGCAGGGTGAACTGGTGGTGGAGACTATGGGGACTACACCTAGAAAAGAAAGCACACATTGTGAAAATAATAATAAAATAAAATTTAAAAAGAAAAAAAGACTAGAAACGATAAAGAAACACATAAAAGTGGTGAGCGCATCCTACCTTAATATACTGTGGTAACATAAATAGAGGATACCTAGTCATGAAAGGCTACTGGCTAGTAGCCAAAACAGTCAGAAAAGGACACTCCAAAAGAGGAGACAATGTGGAAAACCACTGAAGAGTTAAACATCTTGATGTAACGGGGTGGTCCCTAGAAAAAGGGGAAGTTCCAGGTTCCCTGCCCAACTTGAAAGAGGGTGGAGCAGAGCAGAGAGGAGAAGAAGCTAGAAAGGAGACTGGAGAAGAAAGACAGCAGGATGGTGAGCGAGGAGACCTGGAAGAAGCACATAGAGGAGAGGGACATGTGAAGAAAATATGCTCGCTTCTTGGTCCTGGACTGGTTGGAACAGATGCAGGAGAGAGACCTGTAGGGAAGTTAACAATGGCAGCTTTTTTTAAAAAAGATTTATTTATTTATGCATACAAGCACTGGGGTACA
>JAGFMF010012054.1:166782-178419 GCA_019455555.1 Galemys pyrenaicus
TCCCCTCCTTGGCCAGCAGCAGGGATCGAACTCGTGCTGCAGTGGCTGCGGTTTGCTTCATAGTGTGTTGCTTAACCCACTGCGCCACCAGGGAGGCCCAACAGTGGCAGCTTTTATCTTGATTTTGATTTTGCTCTTTTCCTCCTAGACTTGGTCTGTCTCTTTCTGACCCTTTTCTGTGAGTCTCCACTGAAAGGTGCTCTAGACTTGTGGCAGGCTTTTGGGCCTTGCTTTGGGGCAATCCTGTTTGGCTGGACTTTTACCCATGAGGGGATAGGTAACTTTAGATGCTTGATTTAGTAACTATATTCTTTGTCTTTTCTCTATTGTTCACTAATTGTATTAAAGTTCATTTACATTAAAAGCCTTATATATTTTGTCTTGATGTGGCATGGCAGAACCTATTTAGAGCGGGCAAGTTTGAGGGTTTGAGGCACACCTCTCCCTTCCCTGTAACAATGACACTTCCTGAAAATTGGGAAAACACAGAGAGGAGGAGACCAGTAACTTCAGATTTGAACAGAGGGACACTTTATGCTAATAATTAAGGAGTTGAGACTTGACTTTATTTTTATTGTGTGTGTGTGTGTTGGAAAGAAAATTTTATTTAGAAAAAAAGAGAGAGACTTGACTTTAAAAAGCAGTGATAATCTACTGAAGGCCTTTAAGTAGACCACTCTTAAGGTCAAACATAAATTTTAAGAAGATGACTAAACACAAAGTACAAGATTAATTTGAAGGAGGCAAAGATCCCAACTAGGAGGTACAGAATGATTAAAACCTACACTAAGCATGGACCACTGAGATGGATTTTGAGACTTACTAAGGGAAATAGAATCAATAGGACTTTTTCATTTACTGAGTATGGCAGATAAAGGCAAATTAGGTTTTCAGTATGATGCCCAGGTTTCAGAATAGGATTCAGAGATGAATGTCATTGAACTAGAGGGCGGAGGGATTGTGAATTTAATTTGAGTAGCTGACTTTGAAAAGCTTATTGGACATTCCAATAGGATTGACTAGTGGGAGGAAGAACTTATCAGAGATATAAGTCTGAGAGCTAATACTTCAATTTTTTTTAAAGATTTATTTATTTATTCACACAAGAGCTGGGGCACAGGCCAGAGTCGCGGGAGGTGAGAGGATTCACCAGACAGAGTGGGGAGCAGAACAGGCAGACTGACTGAAACACACTGCTGAGGGGAGCAGCGGGCACAACAGGAGAGGTCTGCTGTGCCATGTGGGTCCCCTCCCTGGGCGGCGGCAGGGATCGAACTCGTGCTGCAGTGGCTGCGCTCTGCTTCACAGTGCGTTGCTCAACCCACTGTGCCACCAGGGAGGCCCTAATACTTCAATTTTAATTGCACTGTTCCAGGTTTAATAGAGCTTTCCCGAGGAAATAACGAAGACCTGTAAAGAGACAAAAAGCAGCAAATCAAGGACGGAACTATTGGCACGTATAAAGGATAAAAAATGGAGGGTGAGAGAGAGAGAAGTCTGTCAATGAGATGTCAAAGAACCACGGGGGAGCATAAGCAGAGCCAATGAATAAGAGAACAGTGTCCAATACCCTAGATTGAATTAAATGAGCGCAGAAATATTTGAGACTTTTTAACAACTTGCTAAAAGTTGAGACAACTTTAGGAAGAGCAGTTTTAATGAAATGGTAAGGGCATAAGGAAGATGGTAGTGGGTTGAGAAAGGAATAAGAATTAAACAGATGACAATGATCATAGAAATTTCTTCTAAAGAGTTGCAACAGAAACGTGAGGTCCAGGGACTTTTAAAAATTGTAGTGAAATACACATAACATAAAAATTTATCATCTTAACCATTTTAAGTGTATTGTGCAAAAGTATTTAAGCATATTGACATTGCCATGCAACAAATCTCCAGAATTTTGTTGTGTTGCAAAGCTCGCACGCTGTACCATTAAATGACTCACCACTTCCCTCTATTCCCAACCCCTGGCAACCACCACCACTTCTTATTTCTATTTATTTAACCACTTTAGGTATCTCATATAAGTGAAGTCATACAATATTTGTCTTTTTGTGACTGAATTATTTCACTTAGTATAATGTCTTCAAGATTTATCCATTACATAACCATGTGACAATATGTCCTTACTTTTTAAATCTGAATAATGTTCCAATGTATGTATATACCACATTTGATTACCCATTCATTAGTCAATGAATATTTGGGTTGTTTTCACTTTTTGGCTATTACAAATAATGTTTCTATGGACAAGATGTGCAAATATCACTTCAACACCTTCATTTCAATTCTTTTAGATTTTTACCCAGAAGAGGGATTACTGGATCGTATGGTAATCTCATTTTTAATTTTTCAGGAAGTCTCAGGGACTTTTAAAATTATTATTTTAGATTTAGTGAGAGTTAAATGTACTGGGAAATTGGCCTTATTCAAAAGACGATTCTGGAGGGTGAGCTAAGGTGTATCTTCAGAGAAATTGAATGAAGAGAGTCAGTAAAACAGCAAATTGAAGTGTTCTGTCCAGACATGTTCTGTTTTCTCTATGAAGCAGAAGAAAACTGCTGAGAGCAAGAAGAAATGTGTTAAAGCCTTTTCTTGAAAATAAAGTCTTGAGAAGTCCTCATAAGTCTAAGGAGAGGAAGAACTATAATAGGGTGGTCCCCAGAAAAGGGGGATGTTCCAGGATCCCGGTTCCGCCCTAAGTGGGTGGAGCTGAGCAGGGAGAAGAAGATGCTGGAGAGAGGAGATAGGAGAGGACAGAAGGAAGGGAGGAAGAAGGAAGCAGGACGGAGAGCTCTCTAGCATGGAGACATGGAGGAGGCACATGGAGCAGAGGGACATGTGAAGAAACTGCGCTTGCCTCTTGGCCCTGGACTGGTTGGAACAGACGTGGGTGAGAGACCTGTGGGGAACTTAAGAATGGCAGCTTTTATCTTGATTTTGATTTTGCTCTTTTCCTCCCAGATTTGTCTGACTCTTTCTGACCCTTTTCTATGGGTCTCCACTGAAAAGTCCTTTAGACTTGTGGCAGGCTTTGGGCCTTGCTTTGGGCCAATCCTATTTGGCTAGATTTTTACCCTCAAAGGGATGGGTAACTTTGGGTGCTTGACTTAGTAACTATATTATTTGTCTTTTCTGTATTGTTCCCTAATTGTATTAAAATTCCTTTCCATTAAAGGCCTTATATGTTTGTCTTGATGCTGCGGATGGCAGAACCCATTTAGAGAGTGCAGGTTTGGAGGTTCTGGGGTGCCCCTCTCCCTGCCCTGTAACAGACTTGGTGCCCAACGTGAATGGGAACTGGAGCCATCCACTATTAGTCAGCCCCATGGAGAAATTTGGTTTCCCCATGGCACTGGCTACCATAAGCGCAAATAAAGTTTTTGATTTTTCCTAGTGTGTTTGTTTCAGATATGTGTAGATTTGCTGTTTAAAAAAAAAAACTGGCTTGGGCCTTTTAGAGATTCTGTGTGTATTTAATTTTTTTTGTAGTCACTTACTAAGATGTTTGAATTTGTGGAAATTGTTCTGTGTAGCGGTTTTACTCCAAAGATGGTTGTAGGTTGGACCATGTGGCCAGATCCAAGATGGTGTCTCAGGCCATGTGGTGGGCTTCTCTGAAGCTCTGAAGTTCTTGTTCTTTTGACCTTGTACTAAGATTTTTTTTTCTTTCCATTTGCAACATCCTTGGTTAGCAAAAAAAAAAGTTGCTGGACTTTTGTGATCTCTTGCTGTCTTACAGGTCTCATTTGCATTTCAAAGCTAATAGTTCTTCAGTGATGTGTTCTTTTGACTTTGACTACTTTTGATTAGCCAACAATGCATCTGTATGCCTGGGTGTTAACAAAAAAGAAGCCTTGAGTAATTGTGGTCTTGATGGATTCTTGAAGCTAACTTGAATTTTTTTGCAAAGTCTGGATCAGAAAAATTGAAGAGATTTTGTGTGAATCTGAAGGGATTTGCTTCTGTGAATTTTGTCAACACAATTTATTTTGGGCATGTTTGCCATCTGAACTCTGGATTTGTTCGATTGCTGCTGTAAGACAAGATTCTAAGATTCTGCTCCCTACTGATAAGGTCAATTGTGGAAATCACTCTATATGGTACATGATGTAACTGTGCCAGGTTTTCATACCTGTGTTGTTGCTGTCCCTCCCTAGTGTGTGGGGAAGGTGTAATCTGTACTTTGATGTTGAATCTGCTCTTTCAGCTTCTGTCCCAGTGTGGATAACAGAAGTAAGGAGATGACTCCTTTTCATTGAAAGTTAACTGCTGATATTTTGATTTTTGCTCTTTCAGGTTCTGTTCCAGGAAACCCAGGGATTACAAGTTTGGTAACTAACAGGAGGTGGCTTCTTTTTTGCTTAAAAGTTAACTGTTAATTTTGCTCTTTCAGCTGCTATACAGGATAATCCAGGATTGACTTTGTTAAGAGTCCGGTATTGACTCGCCTCAAATGGACAGAGAACACTCACGATAATTCAAGTCACACAACGACGTTTTATTTCCAGCTAGCTGGGGTCCAAGTATCTGCCCTACGCAGCGGGTTTCAATAAGGACCCCCAGCACTCAAAGACAAGGGTTTATATAGCATTTTCCAAAACATCCAACTAACAGTAATTTTCCATAGCTATACATTTTTCTGACTTTGTGCCACATCCTGGTGGTCTGACAAGATAAACTTTAAAGCCAAAACATCTGGTCCTTAAGATATGACTTCCAGTTTCCTGGTGTTTCCTCATTACTTAGTTCCTGGTGTTTCCTGATTACTTAGTTCCTTCTTCCCCGAGTCCCCCTCCCCAACATTCTGGTACCTCAAGATTACCTAGTTTCCCCTTCCCCAAATCACATACTCAGCGAAATGGCTTCCAGGAGTTTAAGATGACCATTCTCATGCAAACCTACTCTTACAACTTCTAAGGAAAAGACATAAACACTGAAAACCCAAAAGTGATAAATAAGGGCATGTAACTCTTGTAATAAAACTGTTCCTGCTAACAAAGTTTTAGGTTTGTAGGATGACAACTGAAACCTGTGATTTCTTCCAGCAACATTCCACAATGTTTTTTGGAGTTTAAATTTTCTTACAAGCCTATGGAGTAAAACTACTATTACATAAGATATTCCACATGGCATAACTAAAGAGCTCTCTGTGTCTCTATGTTGTATGTCCTTTCCTTATTCCTGTCTTGGCCTCTAGAAGCTGTAAAACTGGTTTATATGGTGCCTATAAATGGGAGAAAACTTAAGGTTTTTGAAAAACGAACATAAGGTTATGGTTTGCCAACATGGTACTATTGAACTGAGCCAGTGCTTTCACATGGTCCTTGCTGCTCTATTTCAACATGATGGCAAAGCTTCCCAGAAATCAAATTCAAGTAAAAATTTGGTAGTCTCTCACTTCGTTGATAAAGGAAATTTTGTGGAACCTCAATAGAGCTCCTGAGACACTTCACAAAATTTCTCCCTTTCCTCCTGGGAAAGACATTCTATGAATTCCTCCTATTTGGTTTACCTGGTGAAATAAAACTAAAAGGGAAGCATTGTCATTTGTGGGGGGGAAAAAAGTAAATCTTTTCAGTACCTATTATGCATACAAATTGTAAATTTTAATTGTTACCCTGAGATATTAGATGCACCAATGGTTTGGTATCTGCAGAAATTATTTCTAGAGAAAATACGAAGGAAAAGGACTTAAAATGATTCCAATTGATGGAGCTTTTATAAATTTTGATTGTTGCCCTGAGATTGTATATATCAATGGTTTGGTATCTGCAGAAATTGTTTCTAGAGCGAAAGGTTTTGGCGGGATTGGATGAAAGAGCAGAGAGAGAGGGAGAAAGAACCAGGCCATGTTTCTGACCAGCAGGAACTTTATTGCCCTCCCTGGGGAGGGTCTCTGATCCCCAGAATGGGGGTGGGGGAAGTCGCGCCCTAGTTACAGGCTGGGGGGTTATAGGTGGGATACTTTGGAGTGGAAAATTTTGGAGTTCCTTCTGGCGGGAAGGTTGTGGCGGGAAGAAGTTGTCCATTGGTGGTGATCCATATCAAAGCCCCCAGGTTGCGTTCAGGTCCCCCCACATTCCCGGGTCGCGTTCCACTGGGATTGAACCATGTGAGTCACATGTCATCCTGTTCTAGCCAGGCGTCCATGTTGAGAGCAACTAGCTGTTGTTATCTTACCTTTGTCACTGCTGGCTTCTTGGAACTACGGCCCTGGAGGTTTGAGTGAGAGGTTTTGGGTGAGGGGCCTGGGTGACCTTTCATTCCCACCTTTTTGATGGAATAAAGGCGACGAAGTCTTTCTGGCTACTTCCTGCTGGCTTGGGGAGTAGTGGGGTTTTGGTGGGAGAAAGATCACAGAGGCAGGTCTGAGGGTAAGGGGTGGTGGGGGTGTAGCAGGAGCTGGTTGAAGGCCGTACATGTCACTGTCTAGATCTGATTTTGGATAAACCGAAGAAGGCAAGGAGCAAAAGCAAAAGATAACACAATTAGAATGATTGGTTCTGCAAGTGGAGCTAGCCAGGTGACCATGGGAGAAGAGATCCACCCCTATCCACTGTGTTCCCATGATTGGAAGAAATCAAGACCCTTGGCAATGGTGTTGAGCTTACTTACATCTTGTTCGACCAACCCAGATTCATTAATATAATAGCAGCATTCTTCCCTACAAAAAAGACAAGTTCTCCCTTTTCCTGCTGTTAGTAAGTCAATAGTCAGGGGACCCATTTGGGTTGCCACCCACTGTGATGGGTTGTGTTTTACCTGCGTGATATGATGCTGCGATGGATCTCCCAGGAGTTTGACAGCTGTGAGTGTGGTGAGGATTACAGTATGAGGGCCCATCCACCGTGGCTGCAGCAGCTCAAGAGAGAGTTTTTTAGTAAGACTTGGTCATCTGGATGTAGAGGAATGAATGCTCTGTTCTCCTGGAGGTTTTGGAACCAGTTGAGGCAGATATCTGTCTGCGTGCTCTGGCAGAAGTTGCCTGCGTAGCAAAAGATGGGAGATAACCTGCCAGTGGTGAATGCAAGGCAGGCATGGCATGATTTAGAAGAAAAGGTTTTAATTTTGTGAGGTGATCCTTGATTAGTCTAATAACAAGATGAGACGTAAAATAGCAAGTTTTTGAACTAAAAAGAATGTTGAAGGGATATTTGCTCCAAGCAGAGGAGCTGTGAAATTACATGTGTCCCTTGTAAGGGCAGCACCCACCAGGGGAGCCCTGAAGTGCTGGAGTAAGGCATAGAGCCACGCACTCAGTGGGAGGTTTGGCTTGCTGTGTACAGTAGCAACCCCAGTGAAAACTATAAGTCTTCAGTTTGCTAGGGATACAAAGTGTTAGGAGCATGTGACACACGGCACCACTGTGAGGCTAGTCAGGATCTCAGGATAAAGTTAAGTTAGAGTGAGGGACCACAGTCCACTTTTGAATGTTAAGATTTTACCCAAGTATGATGAATCCAAGGTTTCATATCATCCAGTTTTCAGGTAGAGCAGATATTTTTAAAGACCAGTATTGGACCCTTTTCGGGTTTCAGGATGATGGCACTTTTAAGTTTCTAGAAGCATCAGTGATGTAAATGGAAGTTTGCAAGAGACTAGAGTCTGCTGGTAGCAAACTTGTAAAAAAATAGCAGAAAAACTTAAGTTATTTTAAACTCTAATTATTAGTAGAGAAGCATGTTAATATTATAACATACATATTTTAGCAGTCAGATTTGCCCAATGTTATTGTTACCAGAATATATTAGGTTTGCCTGGCTCCCTCCCTTTCTGGAGAGTGGGACAGTCCCTTTGCCAGTGCCCTGTGAGCTGTCACTGAAGGCATGGCCCTGGGACACTTGTGGACTTGCAGCTGAGGTGTCCCAGTTGCTGGCAGTGGAAGGAAGCAAGCTGGTATACCAAGAGGTTGAGGTCCCTAATGCCCTGGAGTGCATGGGGCCTTGGGCGAGTCTGAGGTGGCAGGGTACTGACAATGGCAACTGCCATATTCTGGGCCCTCTTGTTTTTCTCCCTTTCTTTGTCTAGTTAGTCCCCTCTGTCAGAGGCCTTGAAGACCATATTCAAGTGTTTAAAAAAAAAAGAGTGCAGACCCTTGATTTAGTCTCTGGAGTCTATGCCTGATGTCATTTAGAAGTCTCCTTTTTTTTTTAAGATTTATTTATGCCTACAAGAGCTGGGGTACAGGCCAGAGGTGTGGGGGGTGTGTGAGAGGATTCACCACAGAGAGTGGGGAGCAGAACAGGCAGACTGACTGAAACACACTGCTGAGGGGAGCAGCAGGTACAGCAGGAGAGGTCTGCTGGGCCATGTGGGTCCCCTCCCTGGCTGGCAGCAGGGATCGAACTCATACTGCAGTGGCTTCGGTTTGCTTCATAGTGCTGCTTCATAGTGCGTTGCTTAACCCACTGCGCCACCAGGGAGGCCCTAGTATACCTTCTTATAGCCCAGCAAATCTAGTCTGAAATAATGTAAGATTTTCGGGTTTCTGTGTAACTTTCCTACGTCCTTTTTTAATTGATTGGCTTAATGATTATCTTTTGAACGCCTTGAAGGAGGCAGGTAATTATATAGTCTCTTTTTATGCCAGTCGTGGAGTTGTAAATTTTACTGGGGTTACAATATTAGGAATAGGGCCTCCCTGGTGGCGCAGTGGGTTGAGCAACACACTATGAAACAAACTGCAGCCACTGGAGCACGAGTTCGATCCCTGCCGCCGCCCAGGGAGGGGCCCCACATGGCACAGCAGACCTCTCCTGCCTCGCCCGCTGCTGCCCTTGGCAGTGTGTTTCAGTCAGTCTGCCTGTTCTGCTCCCCACTCTGTCTGGTGACTCCTCTCACCTCCCTGAACTCTGGCCTGTACCCCAGCTCTTGTATGCATAAATAAATAAATCTTTAAAAAAAACAATATTAGGAATAGACTTGAAAGTTAAGTTCTGTTGCAATGAGGACAAAAGGCAGTCCTGAAAGTTATTTTAGTAAAAAAAATGACTTTAGATATTTAACAAGTTGTCATTAAACAGCACATTTTCTAACAAATGATGAAAATTACAGATTTAAGATTGAGTTGCCAGTTGTATTGTTTCCAGGAGGGCCTGCTTAATCACTTGTATTTTCCTTTCTTCCCATTGTTTGCTTTCAGGTTTGTTCTATATGTTGGGCTACTATGACACTTGTGCCAACAGGCATGACTTCTGGATGCTCTTACTAGAGTGTGGATTTATCTATCTTTTACTTCAGCCCCTGTGTTGGGCAGATGGCTACTTGATGGCTGGTGCTCATGGGCGGGGCTCCCAGTGCTTCTGATGGGCATAGGGTGTTGTTGTTGTGGGTGAGGCTTGAGCACAGGCGCAGGGGTTTGCTCCTCTTTTACCTGGGTGTATGGCTACCTGATGCAAAGGCAGTATGTTCACCTCCCACTGATAAACAAGAAACCAGATAAAGACTTAACAGTGGGTACCTAACCTTTGCCTTGCTACAAGTACATGCTTTAGAAGGGAAGAGAGTAAACCCTTCCTCTGTACATAGATCGCATCAGCATATTTTTTAGGTAGGGACAACTTAAAACTAAAAACCCTCTATCAAGAATAATTATATTTTGGGCCTCCCTGGTGGCACAGTGGGTTAAGTATCACACTATGAAGCAAACCGAAGCCACTGCAGCATGAGTTCAATCCCTGCTGCCAGCCAGGGAGGGGACCCACATGGCACAGCAGACCTCTCCTGCTGTGCCCGCTGCTCCCCTCAGCAGTGTGTTTCAGTCAGTCTGCCTGTTCTGCGCCCCACTCTGTTTCTGGAGAATCCTTTCACCTCCCACAACTCTGACCTGTGCCCCAGCTCTTGTGTGAATAAATAAATCTTTAAAAAAATTTTAAAAAATAATTATATTTTAATGTCAATGACTCACTATTCCTACCTATATAAATTTAAACTTGTGTTTGTCAGAACAGTTTTCAAGAGTAAAATCTGTCAGATTGCCTTTCTCTCTGCATTATTGCCTTGTAAGACTTTGTGCCGATCTTTCATTCTATGTTTGTTTTTGTCATTTAGTTTTAAATGGCTCTCTTATATAAAGTACAGATTGTTGATACTTTGTATCCCAGTTTGTCATGATGTGTCTTTTTTTTAAAAGATTAAAAGATTTATTTATTTATGCATACAAGAACTGGGGTACAGGCCAGAGGTGTGGGGAGCTGAGAGGATTCATCAGAGACAGAGCGGGGAACAGAACAGGCAGATCAACAGAAATACACTGCTGAAGGCAGCAGCGGGCGAGGCAGGAGAGGTCTGCCACGCCATGTTGGTCACTTCCTTGGCCAGCAGCAGGGATCAAACTCGTGCTGCAGTGGCTTTGGTCTGCTTCATAGTGTGTTGCTTAACCCAGTGCGCTACCAGGAAGGCCCCATGATGTGTCTTTTAGTTGGTGAGTTCAGACCATTCATGTATGGGGTAAATATAGATATATACTGTTTACAATCAGTCATTTTGCGCTTTGATTTTATTGCTTTATCTTCTGTTGTTTCTTTTTCCATTTACTTCTCTCTGCTCTTTCATCTGGATGACTTTCTCTTGATTTCAACTGTTCACTTGAATTCTTCACACAGACAATATACCACAAATGTTGGTTCCTCAAAGCTCTTTGCACAATGCTGATAAATAGTAAAGGATAGGGAACAGAAAATAAATAGAAGCTCTGGTTAGGGCTTTATGTGGTCACTGGTTCAACCAGCCCTCCCAGGTGTCTAGCCAGTGTCCCAGAATCCTAGAATTCTAGTCTCATCAATCCAAAAAAGTTGGGTTTTGAACCTGCCCTTACTGTGCATGTATGTGGACCTGACCCACATCTCATGGGTGTCTAGCCAGTGGCCCCAAATCCTAGATAGGTGATAAGGGGGCACCCCACTGACTGCTTCCAAGTTAATCAAACTCGGGGTACTGATCTTTTAACCTGTTTTATTACAGGTATTTTTTCTGACAGTATATCCAGCCAGACCCTAGGGTACTTATTTACAACACACCTGAACTTAAGCTGGAAAGATTCAGGAAAGGACAGACAAAAAGTGAGGAAGAGGAAAATGTTGCCAGGTTGAGAGATCATTTCCCACCGCTAGAGGGAAGCAGAGACTTACCAATAAAGTCCAACACTGCAGTTCAAAGGTCCAGGCAGCTACTTGCTGAGAACAAAGGCAGAGCGCATGCCTGCTGATTGGAGTAGCATCCCTCACTTTCTGAGGTAGAAAATCTTGTCCTACATCCAAACCTTGGCAACACAGCTGATGATGAAGGGTTCAGGCTCAAGACAGCCCTGCCAGAGTCACCATCAAATGTTGTAGGCTCCCAAATATATGTGGCTCTAAGGGAAAGAAAAAAAGAGTTTTAGGTGAACCAATCAAGGCCTTAATAGAAGTTCATGAACAACAGAACCGATGACAGAGAGAGGAGAATTTTAGCCTAGCTCATGCAAGGGAGTTATGAAATTTTTAAAGGATAAGTCCACCAGGTGTGGCAGAGAAAAAGCAGCAGCTTCCCTTGCCTTTGCAGGTGAGGATGGCTGGTCCCCTTTAGAGTATGTACCCCTTAACAGTTTGGGGTTCCTTTTTTTTTTTTTAGATTTATTTATTTATGTGTACAAGC
>JAGFMF010012054.1:178469-188783 GCA_019455555.1 Galemys pyrenaicus
ATTAATCTAGATATGTTTTTTGCTTAACATGGTGCCTTTGGTCACTCTGGTGGGACAAATTGTTTGGACAATATTGGTGTAGGCCTGCCAGTCCATGAAGTAGTCTACCTGTTCAAACAGGTAGTTAAGCAACTCAGTCTAACTCAGTCAACAATTCAATTCCCTTCTTCAGACAGGATATGGGTGGCCATTCTTATCCTACTGATTTTCAAATTTTTTTAAAGATTTATTTATTTATGCATACAAGAGCTGGGGTACAGGCCAGAGGTGTGGGGAGGTGAGAGAATCCACCAGACAGAGCAGGGGGCAGCAGACAGAGCAGGGGGCAGAACAGGCAGATGGACTGAAACACACTGCTGAGGGGAGCAGCGGGCACAGCAGGAGAGGTCTGCTGTGCCATGTGGGTCCCCTCCCTGGCTGGCAGCAGGGATCGAACTTGTGCTGCAGTGGCTGCGATTTGCTTCATAGTGCGTTACTTAACCCACTGCGCCACCAGGGAGGGCCCCTGATTTTCAAATTTTTTAACCCAGACTCAATTAATTGAACTATCATTGACACTTTATTCCTAGTTAACACTTTGTTCTGACCACAGACCCACCAATTGCAATGATTTGCCATAAGAGGGAGGCATTTGGGTTCTGCCATGTGTCTTGTATTGTTTCATCACTCTAATGGAAACAGCTCTTTCAGTGTTTATACTCACTTTCTCATTGAATTCATATACAGTACCATAAGAACTGAACCAGGAGATAAATCCGACTGACAAATCCTATACTTAGAATCATCACTTCCCTCTATGAAAAAATGAAAATTCACTGATGACCAGTGGCAGAGATAGCTAGACACTACAGTAAGCTCTTTGTTTCCCGTTTGTTCCTGGAGCCTGAGGTTTCTTGCAATTGTGCGCATGGGTGAGAACCCACAGACAGTTGGTAGTTGCTCCTCAGAGACCTTTTATGTAAAAGTGTACTTCCTGGATCGTGGAATGAACCAATCAGGTGCAAGCGATGATTTTATTTGTGCTAAATGGTCCAATAAGAATTTTGTTACCAGGACCCAGTCTCTCACCACAAGTCAGTTATGACAGTTGCTCCTCAGAGCCCTTTGATGTAAAGTGCGTTTCCTGGATTGTGGAATAGACCAATCAGGTGCTATGGGCTGGTTATTAAATGGTCCAATCATCCACAAGATTGAAAAAAATGATCAAACCAGACTGGTGGGTGGGGCACCCTGAAAGAGGATATAAACCAGGGTTGGAGGGAGCCCCGGAAGAAAATGAGAGGCCCTGAAGAGGAGGAGATGAGGCCAGTCCCTGAAGAAGAGAAGACAATTCCAGCCTCCAAAGGAAGAAAGAAGGGGAGGACTCTGTTCTTGGCCTCCAAAGAAAGAAGAAAAGAAGCATCCAGCAGCCACCCTCGGAGGAGGGAATTGAAACCGAAGGACTCTGTCAGATAGGACTGGTCCTATCTCTGACATTGCTTGAAAGGAGCACCAAAGGCCCTAGGCCTGGTGTCTCAAAGAGCTGTTCATTGTTGGTATAACCCAACAACTCACAAAGAGCTGTTAACACTGGGTTGTCCAGCACTCCTGGTGACCAGTGGTGGAGACAGCTGGGCACATGGATACAGTAAGCTCTTTGTTTCCCCTATTTGTAAAATAAACCCCATGGTTGTTGTTCCTGGAGCCTGAGGTCTCTTAAAATTGTGTGTGTGGGTGAGAAACCACAGACAGTGACCTGTCCTCTTATTGGGCACTGTCCTTTGTTAGGCTCTAGCCCATAGGCCCTTATTGTGTGGCTGTTGTACTGCTATAGCCCTTGGTTCTAGTTTGTGGTCTTTTGGCCTCTTGGTAGCTCTCTGGTCTGAGCGCCCTCTCTGTCCCCTGTTTCAAAACTATACTACAAAACCATAATAATTAAAACTGTATGGTAGTGGAACAAAAACAGACACACAGACCAATGGAATCAAACAGAAAACCCAGAAACAAACCCAGAGATTTATGGACATCTAATATTTGACAAAGGAACAAAAAACATGCAATGAAATAGACAGTTTGTTCAATAAATGGTGCTGGAAAACTGAACTACTACATTCAAAAGAATGAAGCTAGACTACTACTCACCATGCACACACACACAAAAAAAAAAAAACTCAAAATGGATCATAGAAATAGACATAATACCTAAAACCATAAAATATATTGAAGAAAATATAGGCAAAACACTACACAACATACATGTCAGTATCATCTTTAAAGACACATCACCTAAAGCAAAGGAAGTGAAGGAAGAGATAAACATCTGGGACTACATCAAATTAAAGAGTTTCTGTACAGCAAAAGACACCCCACTGATTGGGGAAAAAAAGAGATAGTCATTACCTGAGTTCATTCCTTGCGGCAAAAGGAAGCAAGAGACCAAGACCTTCTGAGTCCTGATCTTAAATGGTAGGTAATAATTCATGATCTTCAAGCTATTTGTGCCCCACTGCTTTACCATGCTCCTCCAAACTGATGAAATGCTATACCATAGGTATAGCAGGGGCCTGAATTTCCATGGAGTCATTCATTGAAATGTATTGACCTGACCAGAGCATTTGTCAGATGGTTCTGGGGGATGAGTCCTCTAAGGCAGAATCTTCTAGGCAAGATCCTTCAACAGTTTGGAGATGTTGTTGTGCCATCTATAGCATCTTTTGTATGTCACTCCCCACACTTGGCTAGCAGTGTAGGTTATGGGAGACAAGTAGGGAGGGGCAGTCATGCTGAATAGGCCAGAGGAGAGAATCTTGGAAGTTTGGTAGATTTGCATGGATAGAGAAAACCAGAGATTAGCCACAGGATGATAGCTTTTGTTTTTGAGAAAAGCCTCAGTAAATAGCCTCTTCTTTTTCTAATGGGCAATATGGATATGCTAGAATGGAAGGTAGTTATCACCAGTCTAACAGACTCGATGATAGCTGATAAGTATTTCTTCTCAAACATGAGCTGTAGAACAAGAATTTAGCATTGACCAGATAAGTACAACAGCAATGCCATTGGTGAAAACTGTAGCAATCAATACACATAGGATTGTAGATATGATGAAAGATAACACTTTATTTAAATGTTGGTGTGCACAAAGGCTAAGCAGGCTTAGGGAGTAATCATATCTTGCCACTCACCAAAAGCTGGGTTTAAAAATAATCTGTGGCTGTGGTCATGTATCATGTGACTCAATAACATGAGACAATTTTATTAAAACTATTAGCTAATTGCAGCTGAACTAGGGCAGAGTGAATGAAGAGGAATCAGAATGAGGATAGTTTAGCTTGTCAGAGAGTTAACCAGGAATTAAATCTGGCAGTCTTTACAAGCCAAGGACTGGGATTTTACTCTGGATTAGATCAGAAGTCATTGGAGGGCTTAGAGTTGAGGAATTACACAGCTTACCAAATGCATTAACATAAAAGAAAAAATATATATTTCGGGTAAAGTAATCAAAAGTAAGTTAAAAAGAAAGTCTAATCAGATGACTGATATGAACACCAAGTACATGTTATAAGTTTCTATACATTTTACTGCCAGTCAACCACAGAAGTGGATCTAAGTTTTCTAGCTGCCAAAATGAAAATATGGAAAGGTGATCATGGGCAGGAATCACAGTATCTTAGATCATAGTACCCTGACTAACTGCACAGGAGTAACAACACTTTTCAGAGATGAATTTCTACCATGAGCCATCACAGGGAGGTCACTATAAAATGTATTAACTTCTTCATCAACACTCCCTCCACTAAGTACAATGATGACACTTATGGAGATATTTTTCAAACACCGTCTGGTGAGCCCAGTAATGCAAAAGTAGTCTGTTGCAGATTGAGGGGTATCCTGGGACCTCCAAACTTTGCACACTAAATAGGATATGCCATCTGCCGCATAAAGACAAATATACTCAGTGCATAAGACCTTCAGTAGAAAAGAACATTAATAGAATTCATGTGCAACAGAAACAAGAAAAGATAGCAGTTTCCAATTGCCCATCCTCTCATGGGTAAATGCCCATCTACACGGGGTTAGCCCAAAGTGGGGCTATTGAGGCCTGAAATCCTGCCACAAATCTAGGGCATCTTCTAGCAGAGACTCACAAAATAGGAGCACAGGCCAGGTATGTCTGGAAGGAAATGTGCAAAATTAAATTCCAAGTCTTTGGACTTTATCAGTCTAAGATAAAGGCTGCCACTGTCAGCCTTCCCACCTGTCTCTCAGGTCTCTTCCCATATCTCCCTGGTACAAGTCCAAGACTGAGAAGAAAGTATATCTTCACGTCTCTATGCTCTGTGTGCCTCCTCCAAGTCTTCTCCCTCAAATACTTTTCCAGACTCCTTTTTATCTTCCCCTCACTGTTCAGCTCCGCCCTTCATTAGTTGGAGCAGGGAATAAGGAATCTCCCTTTTTAAGATTACACTGTTACAGCACCACTAATACCAATTGCTTCTGGACAGTGTTCACTTATTTATGGGTTTCTAACGTGTCTTTGTTTCTTTGTTTTGCTGTTCGGTATGCTATTTATCACCTGTATTTGTTCCTTAGGGCTATTTACCCTTTACCTGTTATGTGCATTAGAAATATTTTTCTTTCTCTTGTGATTTTGTTACTGATGGTACAACTGTAAGGGGGAAATTGAGAGAAACATAATTTGTAGGGAGCATAAGCGCTCCCTCTCATTTTTCAAAGGATCAATAAATGAATAAAGATGGAGAATGTTGACACTATATATGTATTTATTTAGTCAGCAAATATTTCTTGAGCATCTAATACATGCCAGCCACTATTGAGATAAATCAGTGAACAGTTGGATACACAAGTAAATAACAGCAGCAAAATACTCAGCTTTGAATAGCTTGTGTTCTAGTGGGCAGCAGAGACAAAGGGTCATAATAAGGAAATAACTTACATAATGTGTTGAAAGTATGAAACACATTCAAGAAAGAACAAAATAATGCAGGGTAAATGGGAATTGCGTGTGGGGGCATTAGAAATATTTAGGGGTAAGTCACATTGAAAGGTGATAATTAATCAAAGACAGGAAAGAGATAAGAAGGTCGCCAGGTAGATTTCTGGGGAAAGAGGTTCCAAACTGGAAGATGGTGCCAAAGACCTTACTTTAAGCAAGGAAGTCATATGTCTCTATGCTATAGTCAAAGCACTGTGGTCAAAGGACAGGGGAATGAGAAAGGAAGAGAGTATTAGGAGAGAGGTAATTAGTGATCAAAATGGCATATGGCCTTGTATTTACCCTGTGGGAAATGAAAGCTGTTGGTTTTGAAAAAGACATTACATGATCTAATCATATGTTTCAATAGCATTTGACTGTTGGAATGATTGTCAGTGGGTTGGCTTGATTGTGGGAGCCAAGTATAAAGTGAATCAACTCTGATAAGCTAAGAGAAATACTGAATGTTGCTTGGAATGGGATGGTAGCAGTGGCAGTTTTGAGAAGTGATCATATTCTGGACATATTTTGTCAAAGGAGGTCACAGGATTTTTCTGACAGGATGAACATGGGGGTGGATGTAAGAGCAGAGGAAAAGCTTGTTCTTGAGTTTATGGCAGGAACAACTGGAGGATAAAGTCACCATCACCATGTGGTACAAAACACTGCAAGTAAAGAAAGTGTTGGGGAGCTCAATTTTGGATTGATTAACTCAGATAGGCTCTTATGCCATTTTCTCAATGAACTACTATTCAATGAATTTCAATTACTCAGCAAAGGATGCAGGAGACAGCTGGAGACTTGAAGAGAGAAAATAAATTGTAAAATAGAAGGGTGGGCAGGGATGGGGGCCAGAGAGAAAATAGTTTGAGATTTGTTCTAAAAACCTAGTGAACAGATGTTTTATTTAAATGGAGTTATTGGGTGTTCCAAGATCAGAAATGTTCATTCCGCATGATCCAGTCAGAAAAGTAGTTTTTACTGACCTTTGAGCCTGTCAAAACAGAAGTGCTCTTTCTGGAGATGGTGGCATGGAGTTCTGAGTGAGGAAATCAGTTATCCTAAACTTATTCAGGCATCCTGAAGAAGCACAAGTAGGCCTGAGACATAGTAAGATAGAAGACAATTCACCTGGACTTCTGGCTTATGCAAAATTTGTACTTTGACTACTACTTATAAACAAACAGCTGACACATCTAAGCAATTTAACCCAAAGGTGAAAAGGGGGCCTCCCTGGTAGCGCAGGGGGTTTAGCGCTGCTTGGTGGAGCTTTGGCAGCCACTGCAATACAAGTTCGATCCCTGGCCAGGGAGCTGACCCACATGGCGCAGCAGACCTCTCCTGCCTCACCCACTGTTCCCCTCAGCAGTGTATTTCAGTTGATCTGCCTGTTCTGCTCCCCACTTTGTCTCTGGTGAACCCTCTCACAACCCATGCTTCTGGCCTGTACCCCAGCTCTTGTATGCATTAATAAATTTAGAAAAAAAAGGTAGAAAAGGAAACCCATTAAGCCCATCACCTTATAACCAACGGAAGGGATGAACATATTCCAAAGCCCTGCTGGCCTGCTTATTTCCAACTGCTGTGTAGATATTTATAGCTCCTATGAAGCATTTCATTCAATATCCCCATGCCACTGAGTGAGGCACTAAAGCAAGGATATATGTAGAAAAAGGAAGACATCTCCAAGCACTGCCAGTTAAGCATGTCACAGCAGGAATTAATACCCTTGTACCAAACTTGAACTTCTAAACCAGAAAAACAGGAATTCTCTTTTCTCCTAGAATATGTAAATGTGTATATGTATATTTATACATATATGTATGTGTCTATACACATGCGTGTATATAGATATGTGTGGATTTATCTTCCAGATGAGTTCTCAAATTTATTTTGAATTCACTGCTGCACATGCACAGCAGGGTGGAAGTAATGGCTGAAATAAAACATAATGGGCCTATTTGTAAATTCCACACAAAGTGTATCAAGAAAACAACTTAAAGAAGACCGTTTAATTCACTGTCTGCCTGATTTCCTAAGGAATTAGAATTTGTAACTGGAAAGTGCCTTGCCACTCTCCCTTTATCCTCCATCACCGAACTAAACTGCAAGCAGGTACATGTGCCTTCACCATCAGCTCACTAATAGGAAGGGGATTATATCTAGGCTCCTATTAATACTGTTCAATCTACCCTTCGCTGTATGTAGTATGCCAGGCAATGTCTTCCATCATTCCACCAGCAGAAGGAGATTCTCTACCTCCCTTGTACCTGAGTTCCATCTTCCAGGGAGACTGTGTATTCCTCAATATTCTTCCCTTTCCAGGTCCACGTAACACAGAGATGCTTCTGTGTGTTTGCACTGTGATCTACAGTGGTGTCCAGCCTGTGTCCTATAATTTCTGTCTTCGTTGAGCTCCACACAGCACTATCCTTCCTCAAATCAGTGCCTGATCTCAATGAGGAAGATTTGGTAAGTACCTGGTGATTAGTGGGATGTATACTATTGGTGGTGATTACTAGTTATTCATTGGGATATTCTACACAATCAACAGAGGCCTTTAATTGCTAGAACCTAAGAAATTAAAATTTTAGAAATGCATTGACCAGAAGGGCTGGGAATTTAAGGGTCAGCATCTAACATTCCTGTCCTGTTTTGCCCAAAATAAAAATAGGCTACAGTTATGCCACCTTCTCCAGGTTTGTTGCTATTGCTCATTGCCTTTCTCTATGAAATACAGAAAGATAAAAAGAACCATGAAGATACCTCGAGACCTTCTGCATTTAACAAAGCCACTATACCCACTCCAGCCACTGTTTGGATACAATCTGTTTTTTCCTTATCCTCATTTGGCACATTTGGCATAAATATAAAAAATGCATCCCCAGCGCTTTACACAATGGATGGGTAGCTTCAGGGCAAGCAGTGTTATAGTCAAGGAAACGAGGAATATGTGTGTCCTGTTTAATAGCTTAATTATTGAACACATTAGGTATTTTACACATAGAAATTTTTAGGCTATACAAACACAATTGTAGTTTCTTGTGCCAAATCTACAAAACCTCCAAAAGTATGCAGGACCTACCTAACCATGAACACACTCCAAACTCTAATCTGTATTAAAATTCCACTGGCAGCTCATTGCCAGTACTGCAGGCTGTGACAATCCTTCTGTTATAGCAAAACAAAGCCCCATAGGGATATAGACCAAAAGACAAAACCCTAAGACCCACAGGCCAAGGAGACCAGAAGGGAAGACAGGTAGCCTGGAGGAAGGAAACCAGACATCCCCAACTTCCCAACTCTGTGGAGTTCAATGGGGAAAAGGTCTTTCTGTTATTTTGTTTTTATTTTTTAATTTTCTTACATGGTTGTTCATTTCTAGACAGTATTTGATCTCACCCCACAGGTGGTCTCTGTAACTGTACCACCACCCCACCACCACCACAGCACACATGACCCATCACCACAGTCCCTTGTGCTACCCCTCCTGTTTTTGGCCCTTTCTAGCCTCTTCCCCTGCTGGATGCCTCAGACCTAAGGTTTGCCTGCAAGTTTTGTCTTTTTCATGACCCTTTGTTCCTTTTCTCTATTTCCTATTCCACCTGTAAGTGAAGCCATCATATTTTTCTTGGGGGAAAAAAAAAAGGCTTCAAGCTAAGTGCTTAAGACTCAGCGTAATAGCCATTGTACTACACATTTTAGTGTCTTGATAGCATCATTTCCCCTATACTTCATATAACTTTATGCTGTTGTTTTGTTCATCGTGTCCACTAAGTGTACAAAATACACTGCTATTGCCAGGGAGAGACCACGTTGACTGAATAACCTGAAGAAACATTTCAAAAAGTGATGAAGGACTACAAAAAAGGGAATAAGTGGTCAGTGACAGTTATTGCTCACCAGTCAGGCATGTCCATTTCATCAAAGCTGTGAACCTGAGGAACAAGAACAGAGTGATGGAGGGTGTTAACGGACATGCTTCACTGAAATCATTAAGAGTAACAAAAATTTGAGAAGGGTCTATAAGCATATGGAGACACTTCTAATGACCTTAATAAAGACCACAAAGGGAAGCATATTCCTTTCAGAGCCACAATGATGAAAACTAAACTAGGAGAGAAAAGGCTGGAACCAACAACGATGTTGAATTTAGGGCTCGGTTATTGGTTTGACATCTTTGCTAATTAGTGTATTGAAGTAATTGGCTTCTTTCATTACTATTATAACATTATATGGGTTCCAAGTATAGAGCATTATAATTTGACACGTGCACATTACATCTGACCCCCACCAAAAAGTCTAGTTTCCATCCACCATCACATATGTGACCCTGCCTTAGCAACAGCAAAGCTATAGGAGAGGTCTGATAACGCCCTCAATTGTCATTTCCTTGAAAAAGACCAATGTGCCTACCCAATGTAAATGGGGCACAACCACCCTCTTCCTTTGTCCTCGGGCTCGTTTTCTTTTCTTACTGTCCTGATTGCTGTCTGACATTAACTCGGTGATTCACGCGTTTCTCTTCCGTCTGCACCCGCCAGAAGGCCCGGTCGCAGAGAACAGGGCCCCTGGTCTGGGGCCCCCAAGGTCGACATCTGTGTGTGGCACAGAATGGGTGCTCAGCGCGTTTATCCGTTAGGTGAATGGAGGCCGGGTGGGGGTGGCCGGGCGGCCGACGCCCACGGCAGGCGCTCCAGGGCTCCCACCCAAGCGCCAGGCCGCGGCCCACAAAGGGAAGGCACAGCGGAGGCTTCAAGTCCCAACAGTCCCACACCCCGCGGGGTCAGGAGCGCCGCGCCGCGCCTCTCGGAGGCTACGAGGCCGGCCCGAGACCTAACGGCTCGCGCGCCCCCCCCGTCGCGTCGCGTCGCGTCGCGTCGCGGGGACGCCGTCCCTAACGTTAGCACAGGCCCCGGGCGCGCCGAGGCAACCGCCACGCTTCCCGGCGGCCCCCGGAAAGACGGCGCCGGAACGGCCGGGACTTCCGGCCGCCGTCGCCACGGCTACGGGCCCGGTGGGGCGGCGGGACACACCTGCCCGCCCACCGCCTCACAATGGCCGGTCGACGGCCCCGGCACACCCCGTGGCTGCTACGAGCGCTCCCGAGCCCGAGGCACTATCGTCGCCGCCCCTTCCTCGCTCGCGTCCCGAAGCGGACGGCCAGGAGCAGACGCCGGAACCAGGCCGCGCGCGGAGCGAGCATCCTGGCGGACCAGCCGCCCTTGGTGAAACTTTGGCCGCTTGGTGGCAGCATTGCTCCACGCGAGCGCGCAGCCCGCTCTTCCCCCGCCCTTTGTGTTCGGAAAAAACAGCCCCCGCGGTTTCTAGGCTTGGTGGCT
>JAGFMF010012055.1:9362-23141 GCA_019455555.1 Galemys pyrenaicus
TGGTTACAGGTCTTATGTCTAAGTCCTTAATCCATTTTGAGTTGATTTTTGTGCATGGTGAAAGGCAGTATTCTAGTTTCATTCTTTTGCATGTAGCATCTACACTGTCTTTGATCAATCCTCTCACCCATCCACACCTCTGGCCTTACCCCAGTTATTGTTTACAGAAATAAATCTTAAAAATTTAAAGCAAAATGACTTTTACCAACTTACTTCAAGTAAGTTGGTTTACTTAAAGTAAACCATTTAGCACAAATATTTTTTTTATTTTATTTTTATTTATTATGTATATAAGAAGTTGGGTGTAGGCTAGAGGTGTGGGGAGTGAGAAGATTCACCAGAGACAGAATGGGGAACAGAATGGGTAGATCTACTATGCCACCTTTGAGGGAAACAGCAGGAAAGACAGGAGAGGTCTGCTCTACCATGTGGGTCTTGATAGCATTGACACTTAAGACCTGTGCCACCAGGGAGGCCTCCAACATAGCACAAATAGTTTTTTATGGAAATAACTATTCAAAAATAATGAGTTGAAGAAAATTGTTTTATGCTTAATCTAACATCTTTAATAAGTTTTAAAAGAAAGCAGCTTGATTTTTATCTGTGTGCCCTATCTTGTTCTGATTAAGATATGAATAAAATTTAGACTCATGACAATATGAAAGTAAGAAAAGAAATTTTAATAACATTTTGAGATAATTGTGGATATTCTTCTTTGATAATGCACCCAAACTTGACAAGTACTATCATAAACATCAGCTGTAATTTGAAATCTAATCATATCAATATTCTTTTCATACTTTGTTATATAAAAGTCCACTGTCTTGAACTTGAATGAAGCTTTTACCCATATATAAGTTTATAATTTTAAGAACTGTGACTTGGAAATTTTGCTTTATTGAGTTCTGACAGCTTTCCAATTTTTGACATTTTATCTAAGAAACATATTCACTAATGTCATCACCTCTTTAATTGTAAAGACTTTGGTAACTATAAAAATTCACAATGGCAAGGCCCTTGCTGATGGCCTATGGGCTAAGTTTCAGCACTATCATTGTTATGTCTTGAGATGGATCTTGGACAGGAAACTAACACACATATGGCACAGCAGACCTCTTCTATTGTGGCCACTCCTCCCCTCAGCAGTATATTTCATTAAATCTTCCTGTTCTGCTTTCCATTCTGTCTCTGGTGGATCCTTTCTCCACTACTTCCACTTTCCAGACCTCTGATTTACCCCTCAATCTTCTAAGCAAAAATAAAAAAAAAATCACAATGGTAGATGCAGTGTTTCCAGAAATCTAATTTTTGTTTGAAAGCTTAAATCATGTTTTCAGGCCCAAATACTATCAATTTTCCCTGAAATAAGAGTCCCACTTTGATCTTGAGAAAATGGTTAATTACTAACCAACTCTGAATAATTTTAAGCTATTAGTAAAACATTATTTCTAGTAAAATGTTACTTTATGAAAATTATTGACTATTTCACCTCATAAACAGCACACTGACATTATTGCCTTTTTTTAAATTAATAATTATAATTTGATAAGCAACAGTGATCTATGTGTATTTTCCTTATTGTCACATAGAATAGTAAAATATCTTGTACTAAAGGTCAAATAAATGTACTGTTTCTATTACTTCATCAAGGTTATTATTCAGTAAAACTCTGTGTGTGTGTGTGTGTGTGTGTGTGTGTGTGAAACAGCTTTGCACTCTGCTTTATCAGGAATTAGTTATGAGCAACCATGCCTGTCATTACTTTTGCAAAGGCAGGGGAAATAAATGAACAAATGCAAAAAGGAAAATAATAGTATCATCATGAAAAGGCTGAAACCATTTGTACTTGGAGAGTAAAATTTAGAAGGGACTCAGTCGACTGTGGTGGAAGACTGAGTCCCTTGGTTGTGAGTGTGCTGCTGTGGCATCTGAACAGGTGTGATTCTATAGCTTATTCATATACAATGTTGGAAAACTATGTTACTTCAATAAAAAGATAAGTATAAAACGATAGTTTTTAAAAAAATTTTTGACTTTCAGTTCTTGTCTATGATAGGTATTGATTATGTATATTCCCTCTCAAAAATTTCCTTCAAAGCTTCTCCAGAGATACCAATAGTTTCAGCTAATAATGAAGACAGCAATTTTACTTATAAAGCCCAAATATTAAAATGTCATGAAAATCATTGTATGTAATCATTTGCAACATTATAAATTCATTCCCACATAAACTTTTTTCCAAAATAAACCTTATAAATTTCTGATCATAAGTTCTGTGAAGAACAATGTTAATATAGGTATCTTGACATGGCAAGAAATAACATTAAAAAAAATTAGGGAGAAATTTGAGTTTAGCAAACTGTGAGACAGGTAACATGATTTTTAGGGAGAATGGTTAGGACCAGTTTATGAAAAACCATTAAAAAAATTCAAGTAACACTAATAAAAATACAGTGAAATGAAAGGTGAATCCACAGTGAAAATGCAGTGATCTGAAAGAATTTATAAATTTGTAAGTTAAAAATTAGAAACTATAAAATCTTGATTAGTCAAAACAACAAAATATAAATAGATTTGTTTCAAATTCCACTCTCAGGAATAGAAACTTGACTCATTCTATATATATGCATTTTTATGGCAATCAGAAAAATTCAACAAAAGCCTAGGGATAATAAATCACATGAAATACCTAATTGAAATAATTGAGTTTAAGACCTTGCCTAAAGCAATTCATTTTCTCAATCTAAAATCAGGATTGTTTCTCAATGAAAATATATTATTGTTTCATTATCTCTAACTATTTTTTATAATAATTATACCATAATAGGTGAACATGAAAATTGTGACAGAACTTTGTAATTATTTCCTTTGATATGTCAGATGATTCACTATCTCCAGATATGATTCGAATAAACTAAGTTTAAAAATATAGTTTAATAAAATAAAGATAAAATGTTAGCTTAAGTAAGATAAAGTATCAAGACAGAGAAGACCGAATATATCAGAAAATACATAATAAAATAAGTTACTACAATTAAGAATAATTCTTAGTTCTGTATTCTCTAGAGGCATGCAAAAGATGATAGTAACTTGGAAAGGCAGCTATAGTTTTTCAAATATGAATGTAGAAACATATGTCATGCTAGAGAAAATAAGTAACTCCATATGTATATCAAGTCTATGTCTTAAAGGAATTGTCTGTCTCCATCAATTTTAATGATTAGGTTTCAGAACTAATATTTCCATACTTTTCATGTTGTTAATAATCTACTCTTGTCTCACATCAATATCAGTAAACCCATAGCCATAAAATAACAATGATCACCACCCTGTGACTTCAAATTTTCTCTTAGAGGAATAAAAGTAAAAATCTTGCAAATCATGTTTCTCTGTAGATAGTACTATGTAGACAATTTTTCTTTAGGTTTATTTAAATTTCTTCTCCTATGTGCTTTCAGATGGAGTCTCACAACTCTACGTATTTATTTCTCAGTTCTGAATTCAATAGACAGAGATACATTAATATTGTCATATTTTAGATAATTCATTTTTTATGACATAGAGGTTGACTAAGCATGCTAGTGAATATAGAAGTCAGCATAAATCATAGAATTATGAAATAACATCAAAGTATGTTATATTCAATATATTCAATTCACATGCATCTTTGGTTATTTTCAATTTTTGATAAATATATGATAAATATTCACAAAATTTGCTCTTTTCAGCATCATAATGACATGCACCCTGACTTTCCATGATGTGATAGTCTTCTTAACCCTCATTAGTAAAGTCTGGGCTTGTGATTATCTTTTAACCATGAAGAGGATGTAACAGTACATACTTTCTGAACAAGGCTTTAAGAGGTTTACTATACTTTCCTTATTTCCTTTGGACCCTGGCCATTATTCTATAAATTGATGCATACTTTTTAATATCTTTAGTAATAAACTGATAATCTTTTGAATAACTGAGTTATATGAGCTTCTCTAGCATATTAATGTAAAACAAAGAGAGAACTGTGAGAAACCCAGATTTATTTATAGACAAATCAGAAGTTCAGATAGCAACCTAGACTTAGAAATTGATTATCTTGATTGCATGAGAAGCATGGATAACTGTGTTTGTGTTGTGTAGTTAAATCTTGAAAGACTAAGCCCTTAAGTTATATGGATTTGGAATCTGAGGATATCTTTAGGTGATAAGTGTCAGAATTGAGTTGGATTATAGGACACCCAGCTGATATCTCAAGAATGGCTTTTGCTGGTGTGTGTGGGAGTGTTAGAAATACCTTTTAACAATATATTCCTTAATTTGTGTCTTCAGTGTAAATACTTATTTTTAATTTTATCTTTTTTATGTATAGGTTTCTTAATGGGCTGATTATTATTCCTTTAATTTTTCACATCAACAATATAACACTATATTGTTACAGTGACAACAATAGCAGCCATGACAAACAATAGCTATGAGTTAGATTAAAAAATATATATCATTTCTTATATTTTAGAATTCTGTGTGATTTTTGCTGTATTGTAATGATTTTTGCATTGTAATGTATTGTAAATGATATTTACTTAAATCATGGTATTGAGTGGTGAATATTTTAGACTAATGTGATATAGAGAGTGAGAAGCAAAGTAAAATATTACTGCCCACATCTGGATACTATATTTTAGTAAACAAACTGTGATTATTTGTGTTTTCTACTTAAAAATTTTGAAGCTCTGCGGGAAAAAAATATTCCATTTTCATGTATGAAAATCTTTTTTTCCCATCATATTTACTGTTTAAGTGTAACTCTATATAGACCTTCTTTAAGGCAAGATCTATCTCTTGTTTACTTGTTTATAGAGTGCTATAAATAAGAACCTGTCAATGCTTGCCTTGAGGTTCAGATAATAATGATCCTAAAAATCTGGAAGATAAATAAAATAAAATTTTCTCCATAATGGCAAAAATCTACATAATTGGAGACAGTCTTAAAAATGTGTGACATAGTTTTATATATTAATAGATAAATTACATATATATAAATTTCAAGTATAGTGACAGATATAATCTTATAAAGGTTTTAGTGGCACCAGGTATACAATGATTTACAAATTTAATGAAATACTATTAATGATCACAATAAATTTGTCCATCTAAAAGTTCATTCTACATTAAATATGTAAGAGCAGATCTCAAAAACAGTCAAGATATTTTTAAGAAAAATAAAATAAATATTAAAACAGAATAAAAGTTAAGCCAAGAAAAGTTTCTATGAACAAACATAAGTTTTAAAAATGTAATATAATTTGACATTCTTTGTGTTACTGTCTTTTCCAAGAGAAGATTTACTTTCCTTACTGGAAACCAGTTAGGGTATGGCAGACTATCTTGTTACAATTGCTGTATTCAAAGCCCAATTTTTGTCTTTGGAAAATATCTCTATTTGCTTTCTTTTATTACTCCAATGCCTGACCCTTGTGTAATACTAGTTAGCATCACTTACTGGTTTATCCTGGACTCTATATCTTTACAGTCTTCTTAAAATTTAATTTTCAGAATTCCAACTTTATCAGTATGAAGTTTAATAGAAATATGTAATTACTAGTGATGATACAGAGTAATGTGTAAGAGACTTGGTCTTCCACACTGAACATAATTGAGGACTCCCACGTGTATCAATTTGATTAGAAATGTGTAAAAACTAAGAGTGGTACAGAAGATTGTGTGTGGAATTTGCCATCGCACAAATTTCAGAGTAGTTAATAGTTTATACAGTTTTTCGTTAATATCTGGTTCTGAGTTTATAAACAGCAAGGTAGGGCTGTCAGGAATAAAAAAAAAATATTGAAGTGAGGATTTTTTTCCAATTTGGTAACTGCCATGTCAAATTATTTAGCCATGTAGAAAATAAGCTGTGAAATGATGACCACAAGTCAGCAAAAAATGTATTTCTATCCTTTTTTTTTTTTCAGTTAAAAACTTTGCCTTTCAATTTATTTATCTCAGTCTTCCATGTATTTGAAATTCTCTTTTCATTCTCTTCTTTCTCCCAAGTCATACACACACATATTTGTATGTGTTCATGTGTGTTTGTCTGTCTATCTATCTATCTATCTATCTATCTATCTATCTATCTATCTATCTACCTACCTACCTACCTACCTATCAAACCTTTTCAAAATTTTCTTAATAACCTGAGACTAATGTTTCTGGGATAAAAACACAGGACACTTTGCTGGTATCTTCATTTTTAACTGTTCTCTGTGTGATTCTACTGCTTAAAAATGTTAGTTTACTTCCAAACATAAGTGTATAATATATTGCAGTTAAAATACATATACAAAAATTTTCTTATCTATTGTATTTTAGGAGACCATTTTCATTGTGTGCAGATTATGATATTGGCAAGATGAAAACCAAAACACATAAACATAAATTTATCAACCACAATAATACTGTTGCTGAAATAATATTTCTCAATATTCCATATATACTTGGTATGTAGGCTTTTTTAAAAAAATGAATTTATTTATTTTCTCACATAGTTGTTAATTTTTGCACATTATTTGCTTTCTCCCCTCGGATGTAGTCCCATAATTTCCTCAGTGGATTCTAAGTAAGTATTCAGATATTAATCCTTAAGAGTTCTCATTTCTCCATGTTATTCAGACCCACAGATATTCATCATTTTATACCAATGCCTAGAAAGGTCACTGTTTCTTGGCTCCTTCTGACATATATACGTCATAACTTTGAAGTACTATTACTTTGGAACTGAAATCATAAAGTGCTTCTGCAGAGATAATTTTCCACTTTTCTTAGTGGTACCTACAACCTAAACAATTCTATGGCAGTATGATAAAATGTTCAACATCAGTTATTATCAGAGAACTGCAGACCAAAACCACAATGAGTAGCCACATAATATCTTAATTAAAAACAAAAGTAGAAACAAAAAGTGCTAGTGAGGATGTGGTGGGATATAAACTGGTCCAGCCACTATAGAAAGTGGTTTGGAGTTTTCTCAAAACATGCAGGAGAGGGGGAGCAAAAGGGATCAAAACAAGGGTGGGAAGAGCACAAGGGACTATGGTGATGGTGCATGGTGAATTGGTATAAATTCCATGGGGACTGCATCTGAGAAAAGAAAGCAAATATTGTAAAAAAAACAAAAGCACTGAAAATCCAGTGATTCCAACCCTAGGAATTACCTAAAGGGCACAAACCACTACTCAAAGGGAAATCTGCATGCCTATCTTTATTGAAGAACTTTTTACAATGACAAAGATATGAAACAACCTAAATGTCCCAAACAGACAAATTGATCAAAAAGTTGTGTCACATATGCACAACAGAATGGAATGCTCTCAGCGATCATAAAGGATTAACTCATGCCATTTGTGGCACCATGGATAGAAGGGATAATATTAAGTGAAATAAGTCAGAAGGAAAAGATAAATAGCACTTATAGGTACAATTAGAGAAACCAAATAAAGAGTCAGGAAAAAGACAAAATCTACAAGCTGACCAGAGGTCTGAGGCCTACAGCAGCGGGATGATAAGGGGAGGGATTAAAACAGGGGAAGGAAGAGCACAGGGGATTATGGTGATGGATCATGGGTACTATGATGATGGGAGAACTATAGGCCTACATCTGAGGGGAGAAATCCATTACTATTGAAAAATGAACAATGATGTAAGAAAATAAATAACTAATTAAAAAATGATGGCAGTGGAAACACAGTTTAGCATGAAAACGTTCCTGAGAATGTTCCTCTTAACTAATGCAGCTGAGGTGCTTAGTCAAATTGGTGAAAATGCCTTTAGTACTCTAGCAGCCAATATTCTGTTATATGCTGACAGAACAGCATGCAGCGAAGGCAAGTCAGTTTTCTCAGCTCCTTTGGAGCTGTTAATGGGGTTTCCAGGGAGGAGGGCTGAGGATCATTGATTTGAATGTAAGGTCCATAAGTTGAAATCTTTCCAGAATTCTGGAGAAATCAAGTTATTATTTTCTATTCTAAATTTATTTGTGCCTAAATATGATTTTCTCATATATTATTCTTCCCTGAAAGTACTTACCAAAGAAAATACAGTTTATCTGAGTTTATCTGAGTTCTATATTTGAATGATGAAATTATATTTTTATATAAACTTGGAAATAAATGACTGATATAATGAGAGATTAATTAAAAAGAATAATATATGATAATAATTGTCCATATTTTTAATATAAAAATATGTGTGCTTATTAGAACTCTGAATTTTCTTATATGTAAGTGATTCACTCCACATAGTCAAGGAGTTAGTCATGGTACACAACATTCCCTCTCCATTTTTCTTCCAACATCTTCATGATTTTCATATCTCTCATTAAATTATCATAATATTCTCATGTATCAACTCTCCCATTAATTCAACAAATATTTCAAAAATTCTTGTATTCCATGAATAACCAGATTTATCTGTTAAACCTGTCCTATAATCTATCCTATAATCTACGTTATGTTCTGTAATCCACTTGCACAGATAGATGATCCAAATCCTACACTCTCCCTCTAATAACTACAGGCCATGATATTTGTACAAATGTTATGTACTCAACAATTTGGAGAAATATTGAACTCTATCCTCCACAGTACTCATTAATATCTCCTAAAATATTTGGAATGAAATCGTAAGTCCTCTCCTGAAAAAGTGTTATTATGCAAGTAGATTTACAAAAGACATCACAGGTTTGGAAGAATTTATTAGTGTATGTATTCACCCCCATGCCTTATGAAATCAGTGCATAGAGACATCACTTCTAATTGCCAAGACCTTCATTTCTATGAGAGCTTTTCCTGCTGCTGAAGCCACTTTCTTAATCATGCAGCAGATAGAAATGCTGGAAAGTAATGCCAAAATTCAACCTTCAACTGATTTTTGATAGGAAATGGCACTTAAATATCTCAGCATTTAAGTATCTTGTTCCTCAGCAACATATAGCTGTGGATGTTTTTTCCCAGTGATATAGCTTTCAAAAGCCCTCAACATAACTGGCTTGAAATGAATTTGTATTAGTTTATTCTTGTCTCATTTTTCTACACGAAATAAAAAAAATGTTTATTATTTTACCTTAGAAATAAACTATTTTTAATAGGCTCTTTTTCTCAGGACATGTTTTATGGGGGGTTCAAAACTAGGTAATAATATTGTCTTTAGAATTGGAAATACAGAACTTGGAGGCATTCAGGGCAGAATGGAAGTAGCTTTGTTTATGTCAAAACATTATCACTTATTTAAGTGCATAAATTTTACCTATGTTATAATTTTTCATTGTGGATTGTGAAAAGATATATATTTAGATATTTCTAAGTCAAAGATGTTACAATGTCAATCATTTGAACATAAGTCTTATGTGCTGCCCTTAATTGTACTTTCATCAGGAAGAATAATAATATTTTATTCATCTTATAGATAGAAATAAATGACAGAGTATGAAAAATCTTTTTCTGAATTTTCAAAGTAAAATTTTGAGCTTTAATTTCTAATTCTGTCATAAAAGGTGCTAAAATACAATCATTCGAGAAAACCCAACACAAAGACTGAGGTCATAGCTATTCTCTGAATGGAGGTTTCCACATTATAATATGTGGAACTTTATATAACTAATTGGAAAAAAGTAAGGCAGAATTTCAAGAACTTTTCTACCATGGAAAATGTGTTTAACCTTGCAAAACTGTGTGTATGTATTTTGAAGTTTCAAAAGTGTTAAGCTTTAAAATATTATAAAAGTGAGGTCCCAGTTTTTCTATTCCTTGTTTGTTCTTTAACAGAAGGAAGAAGCTGAAGCCAGTTAAATACATTCCCCAAGGGAACACACATCTTCAATCTAAAAAATATTAAAACTAAAATTACATATCCTTAATTCCAATATCCTAAATATGACTACACAGTTATCATTTCAAATCCACGATTGTTAGTTTCCTCTGTTCTGACTGTCTCAGTTTCCTTCCAGTCTCAGTTCCTTCCTACCAGATTCTGCTAGTATCTTTTATCTGTCAGCCCTTTTTGCTCCACAAGTACCTCTAATTTTGTTATTCACTACAACATTCTCTATCTCTTAGTATTCCTTGAATCATTCTCAGTTTCTGTCTCTCTTTCCCTCTCCATCCATTTTTCTAAGTCTCTCTTTCTCTGACACACTTTCCTGAATGATCTTTGTTCAGTCCTGTTTAAAGTCTTCACTCTTTAACATGGAATTTAATCAAGGATTAATTTTCAGTAACATAGATTTTTTTAACAGCTGGCCTCTTCCTCAGGTTTTGAAGTGTTTCCCACTAATGTTCAAGAACAGTATGTTGAATCTCTTTTTCTCTTTAGTTACATCTTTCTGCAATCTTCAACCTCTTTATTCAGTAAAAAATTCTGAATTTTGATATTTAAATGTAATTCCAAAATAGTGAACACTTAATTTCTTAATCACTTATGGAAAAATTGAAAGTATATGTTGTTGATGAGTAGCCAGCTTTCCTATAAGCTGTGACTCAGGGATCTAGACCCCTGTTAACTTGTGATACCTCCCTGATGAAAATATGGCCCATATGTTAACTAAGTAAGAGAAAGAGAGGTGCGGAAGTGTAAGAGATATTTAACCATCTCATCACTGAAGTGCCATGTGCCTTTCGTGCTAGAATCTATTGACCTTATATATCCCCTTTCTGTGTTGCCTCTTCCTAGAATCAACTAGACAATATGATATAAAACAGAAATATGAAATTAGCCAGATGTCACTGCATAAATCTCTTACTTTTTTTGTTTGGTTGATCAGGTTTTATTTTTTATTTGCTTTGGTTGACTATTTCCTTAACAAATCCAGTTGCACAACTGAAACAAACTGCACTTAAAAATGAAATTAATCTGTACCTAGGTATGTTGCATACAAGACTCTTTACAACCTGAGGAAAAATTACTTGGTTTAAGGTGTAACTTTTTTTGGTTCTTTGCTGTGGATAGTCGAGCAATGGTTTTGGGAATAAAGGTGGCATATAGTTGAGAAACAGAATTTTAAGTTTATTTTCTGTGATGGTTGGGGAATTTTCTATTACTGCCACATACAATTTGTACATTTTTAACACTTTTTCAAGCCATCTTCAGTCTTGGACAGTATTGTAACTGCTTAGACAATATTTGTGTTGTACTAAAAGATAGTTTGACCTACATTATTTGTTTCTAAAGTGATATGGGATGCCAGAATGGAAGTAGGATCTAAATTTACATAAAAGGAAGTGGAATGTTTGACAAAAGGTGGTAGGTATCTTGTGTTTCATTAGCATAATGGAGTCCCTCAGGAAACCAACCACAGATTTACAACAAGCATGAAAATGGTCAGTGGTCATCAATGTTTTAACTTGGTAGAAAAGTTTCTTCACATTCGTAGGAAAGATAACCAGTTTTTCAGTAAGAACTGATATCCCTTTGAGAAAGAAATAATCGATGATATCTCAGAGTTTCAGTGAGAATAGAGTTCCACCTGTTCTCCAATATGGAACTGTTATATTGAATGGCTAATTATATATAAACAATAACCGAAATTCAGAGTGGACACAGTTCCATAAAGAATATTGATTCCCAACTAATTTCTAATACATATCTCAATAGCACCTACTCTCTAATGTAAGATTTTACTTACATTACCCACCCCACCCCACCCCACGCCTCTGGCCTGTACCCCAGTGCTTGTGTGCATAAATAAATAAATAAAAGAAAACTGTTCTAAATCCATTTTACAAGTATTGGATGAAGAGTTCAACGCTCAGACAACTGCCTTTCTGTGTTAATTGTTGAGATATGAACTATGACTGGGAATCAGAAAGCTCATTATCATTCCTCCTATCATTTTCTGCGTGTCTACTCCATGAACCCCCTTCTCCAAGCTAGATCACCAAAGTCCATGAGTAGACAAGTAACTGAATCAACAATAGCAAATAGGTTTTGCACAACAGCTGCCCCTTCCTCTCATGAGTCGTAGTGCTTCATTATCTCTGCACACAGTTCGATTAGTTTTTATTACCTTTCTTCACCTCACCATTGCTCCTGATGCAAATAGTGGCTGTCCATTTATATTTCTGGGGTTGTTGGACTTTGGGCAATTTAGTTGTGAAAATTTGAAGAAGTGATCTAATATTTCCACTCTGCCACCATTTGCCAGTCTTCTGTATAAACTTTCTTCTCTCCCATTTCTCTATCCTTTGTCAGTCACATTTTTCAGGTAGGAAACTGGTGCTTCACCTGTTAAGTAACTTACCCAAAGTATTAGATCTGGGATAGAAAGTCAGATGTTATTAAGTACTCCTAAAGCACATTTTTAATGATTTTGCTCAACTATTTCTCTGTATTTTTTTCATATTTATTATGATTACTATATATTAGTTCTTATGCCAGCAAAAAGAATGGTACTATTGTTTCATCTTTGTATTTCTATTATCTTGCATCATGCTCACCACAGAGTAGAAATGTTTACTATTGAAGAATAAATGAAAAATAAATGAATAGATGTTACCTTACAAAGGAGTTTACAAATGAATATTATATATTTTATTTTAGTTTTCATTATATTATTGCTTCTATTTCAATTACTTCACTGCAAGTTCTTTCACAGTAAGAACTGTAATATGTGTTGGTTATCATGATACTATAAAATATTAAAACGATTTTAATTGAAAATAATCATACTTGTGTAAAGAATTATAATAAGGCAAAATGAATTAAGAGAATATGTTCATATAAAAATCTAATATTTTAAGAATTTACTGAACACCTCTTTTGCTTACACAGACATTAAATTTTAAAGTCATTATTTTTTTTTTTGTTTTGGAAACATCTTTGTTAAGTTCTACATATGTTATTTAAAGTACATATTTGAATTTTACTTTATGTGTTCTGGCATATATATGTGTATATATGCACACATACACACACACACACACACACACCCCTGCAAAACAATAACACTTACGGAGTAAGCCTAACACCTGAAAAATGTATGTGGGTATTCTTTCTCTTAGCTTCCCATGTTCTGTCCCTGCAATCTCAGGCAGTCATTATGATTTGCTTTCTGTCATTATGAATGATTTTTGATGAATGAATGAATGATACTTTCTAGAACTTTGTGAAAATGAAATCACTATTTACAAAGGAAATTTAACTTCTTTTACATAGCAAAATTATTTGATGACTAAATTCTGCTTCATGAATCAGTAGCTATATACCATATATCTACCATAATTATGTATACCATATATCATATATATACATTAATTATTTTAACCAACAACCTATTGATGGAAATTTGAGGTTTTGGATATATGTTAGTATTATTAATATTACCATGAAGATTCCTATACAACAGCTGTTTACATCTAAGGTGTATGCTTTCATTATCTTAGGTAAATCTTCAGGAATAGAAATGCTGGGAAATATTATTATGTGCTTATTTTCCTAGAAAATGCCAAACTGTTTTCTATTGTGTTATTACTATTCTACATTTTGAAAAACAATGTATGAGTTTTAGTTTCTCTACATCCTCACCAACTCAGTATTGTAAGTCTTATATAATCTTTTATTTTTTAATTTATTTTTTATATAATTTTTTAAAATTTACATATATTTGACATAAATTGTAATCCCCATGTATTCCCATCACCATCTCACCAGTGCACCATCACCTCGGTCCCCCGTGCTCCCGTCTGCCCTCAACTCTTCCCCTCTTCCCTCCCCACCAAGTGTCCCCAGTTTGTCCTT
>JAGFMF010012055.1:23223-40903 GCA_019455555.1 Galemys pyrenaicus
TTTGGTTCCCTTATATTCCTCCTAGGGGAGGAACCATCTGGTATTTTTCTTTTGCCTTCTGACTTACTTCGCTGAGCATAATCCCTTCTAGTTCCATCCATGTTCCTAGGAATGCGTCTAGTTTTTCATTTCGTGTATATGTACCACAGCTTCCTGATCCACTCATCTGTTGTTGGGCATGTAGGTTGTTACCAGGTCTTCAAAGAAATAGAAAAAATTTGATGAAATTCATATGAAGACACAAAAAACCTCGAATAGCCAAAGCTCTCCTAACTGAAAAAAAAAGGGAAGTGGAGGGATCACAGTTCCTGACTTCAAATGTTACTACAAAGCCACAATCATGAAAACTGCATGGTACTGGAACAAAAACAGACACATAGACCAATGGAATAGAATAGAAAGACCAGAAACAAACCCACAAGCTTATGAACAACTAATCTTTGACAAAGACGCAAAGAACATACAATGGAATAAAGACAGCTTAAATAATCTTTTAAATAATTTTATATTTACAGACGAGTTGTAAAGATAGTACAGTAAATTTTGTATATCACCCAGTTTCTCCTGTGATTACCACACTAGTACACTTACCAAAACTAAGAAATTAACATTGACATATTACTAACAAACTAGAACTTAAGAAAGCTAGAATTTATTTTTAGATGTCAACAGGTTTTTGTTGATTTGTTGTTGTTGTTGTCCAGCAATGTCCTTTGTCCTATTCCAGGATCCAACCCAGAAACCACACTGCAAGGGAGTCAACCTGTATCCTTAGTATCCTCCAATCTATAATATTTCTTAGTCTCTGCTATTTTCATGCCCTTGCCTTTTTTTGTAAGATATAATTAATACATAATATGACAGCAGATTTATGAGGAATATATGATTTGATATTTGTATAAATTAAAACACATCACCACAATAAGTCTAACTAACATCTGTTCCCATACATAGTTACATTTTTTTTCATGTGATAAGCACATTTATGGTCTGCAAACTTCCAGTTAAATTTCCATAATTAAGTCTTGGGTGTACAATGTACAGCAAAATGACTATTGTTAATAATAAATATTGCGTATTTGTAAGCTACTGAGGGTAAATAATTATATTTTCTATAATAATCATATACCTAGTGTTCTCATGTATAAATTATTTCTTTTTTGAGTTGGTGATAGCAGCTAGAATCAAGTTATCAAGAAGAATAAAAATTTCTCAGAGGACTATTATATTTTTAAAATAGAAAATACATTTTTCTCTTGACTAAAGAACAAGTTACCACTAACGTAATAAGATATGATAAATTTCACAGTGACAAAGACTGTGGAATAGACAACAATTATGTAAATGTAGGAATATAAGCATATTAAAAAATGACTGAATCATAAATAGTTAACACCATGTTTTTTGCTACATATATGAACACTATGAATGAATTATTTATTCTTGATTTTTCTCAAAAATTTAGTGAAACACCAAAAAGATAAGTTATTTTAGCAATTAGATTATTCCATTTTTGTAATTTTATTATAGAATATTTTATTGCAAAAAACTGTGCATATTTAAAGTGTATAATTAGATGAGATTTTACATCTATAACACACATGGAACCAAAGTCATGATCAGGATACATTTCTACCATACTCAAGAAATACTCTTTTTTTTTTTCTTCATTCAATCCCTATGCAATTACTGATTGGTTTTATGTTATTGTGAATGCTATTTTGGATTTTTATGTAAATGTAGTTAAATGTTACATATATTTATTCATAGATTTTCACTAATTATAATGCTTTAGACTCATTAATTCTGTGATTTATTGCTTTTGTGTTGAGTAATATACCACGGATCATGAAAGAATTTGTTTTTCCATTCAATTGTCAATGGAAGTTTGGTCTGTTTTTAATTTTGAAAGTAAAAACTGTTATGAATACTTGCATACATAGTTTAGTGTGGTCATATAGTTTTATTTCTCTGGGTAAACATTTATTTGTAGAATTATTAGTATGATAAGTATATATTTAATTTTTTTAAAAATCCGCTAAACTATCTCACAAAATTGTTAAATCTTTATACACACCATAACAGACCAAGAATAGGGATTCATTATCATATAACTCTAATCCTAAAATATCTTTTAGGATTAATTTTTTGTTTACTTTTATTAAGTTATATAAATTCTGTTTTATTTTGAAAAATGTGAAGATTTATGAAAAATAAACAATCATCAGTTACCCTTAATAAAATGACAATTATTAAAATATTTATTACTGTAGGGTTTACTAGTCATTTATAAATTTATACAGATTTAATTTATATTTTAACTCTTCATTTAAGTTTTTAAATTGATACTATCTTCAGAGAAACTAGCCTGTTTTTCATACTGTTCTAGTATCTGAGGAGCAAACAAGATCCAGACTGCCAAGTTCTTACTCTCATAGAACAAATTAGAATACCAAAACATATATGAAATTTTTTTCAATATCACCTTTAATAAAGGAAGTTCAAATCAAATCACAATGAGATACTGCCCACAAGCATAGGGATGATACCTATCAAAAAGTGCCAAGAGATTGCGGAGAATAAGTAATCTTCTTACACTGAAGGAGTACAAACTGGTAGAGTCATATGGAAAGTAGTTTGGATTTACCACAATAAACTAAAAATGGAAATACCATTTGACCGACCATGTCAGTCTCAGGCATCAACACAAGGAATATAAAACCATCAACTCAAAAAAAAATGCTTAATAATGCTTATTGAATCATTGTATATAGTTACTAGGACATGAAAAAAACCAATGTGCCCACAGATAAAGGGTTGGTTTAAGATGGTGAAGTTTATCTACAAAATGGAATGTTATTCAGTTGTAAGAAAAGCAAATATTCAGAACAAATTTGAAGGAGTTTGGAGTAACTGTGTAAGTTAGAAGTGAGAAAGACAAAAACAAATATTGGACTTTTGAAATGATGGGTTATTTGACAAAGCAAAATAAACAAAGTATGGTTTCTGAACAGGGAGAGGGAAGGGAAAAGACATTTTGGTTTTATATGTTTATTTATTTTAAAATGAAGGGGTTATTTGGTCTGGTTTATAATTGTAAAACCACACTTTATCTGCTAAGTTGATAATGAAACAAATTTAGAATCAGGAATAAGTGTTAGAAAAACACAATTGCAGTATGAGAGCTGAGATTGCTCAATTAAATCTTGAGAAAAGGAAAGTGGAAAAATTTAGAATTCTCAGCTTTATGCATTTTGGATAGGATTGAGTTGCAGGAATGTCTTGGTGAGGGAAAAGTCTGAATCTAGAATGACTCATAGTCTTTGGCTTCAGTCTGACTTGAGACCACTGAAAGGAAAGATAGGAAAGGAGCAAGTTTTAGAAGAGGTAAAAGAGTTCTAATTTGAATACATTATATATGATTCTATTTAAAATTCAGAGTGTTTTTTTTTTTAAATAGGATGAGGGATATAAGGGATTTAAGATCATAAGTGAGATCAAGATAGTTCCATAACTCATCATAAAATTGACATTGCCCTTGGACCTCAGACCATCACAGAATACACTGGAAGAAAAAGGGAGGCAATCCTAGCTTCTAGAACAGGAGTTGGGTAGACAGAAACACCTGGAGTCTGTGGTCTCAATTGAGAGACACTGTAAGGTTGCTAGCTCAGCCAATAGGCCTGGGTGAGAGAGACCAGAAATGATGTAGAGAAACAACCTTAAATGAGGGGAACCTACATGTAGTATCTGGGGAGTTCCATGTAAATGTAGCCTCTGAGAGAATAAAGAATAGAGAAGGTGCTCTATACTACACTCCCCATCTTCCACCACTGAACTTGTACTGACCTCATGAAGCACATCAACATTGCACAGATGGCTGAGATTGAAACCTGTAACCCCAGAGAGATTTATTGGCAGTGCCACAAACACAAGCTAATCATAGCCCACACCCAGTACATTCACAGCAGCAGCTGACACCCTCCAGGTACCTCCCTCACCCTGCTCATTCAGTAACTGTGAAGATGGTTCTTGGTACCTCCAAATGTCAGCAAAGGCCAAAACTATAAAATGAAATCAAATAAAACCACAGCACCACCTTCAGGAAACATAAAAGCAGTTTAACTCTCTAAGTTGCTGATCCAGATATATTTTACAAACAAAAAGAAAGGGAAGGGGAGGGGAGGGGAGGGGAGGGGAGGGGAGGGGAGGGAATTTAAAGTAGCAAATTGTACAAACAAAATTATAACACAAGGAACTTGAGACTCAAGGGGGTATGGTATCACAAGAACAGAACAGCTCACCATTTCTAACAACAAAGGCAAAGATTGTATCTCACTATCAGAGTAAAATCCATAAGGAAGAACTCAAGGAGATAGAAGAGAACTTAGTAAAGCTCATCAAATTGAAACAAGTCAACAAAGAAAAGCTAATCAAAGGTACACAAAAACACTCAGGAAAACAGATTAAGGAGGTCAGAAGTAAAATTTAAAATAGAAGATATAAATTGAAATTTTAAATAGAAAGGGACAGAGCTTCAGAATATAAGGAGCTTCATAATTGAGACAATGATTCTAGAGGAAGCTATGGCAGCAAACAATATGGGTGTTATAATTAGTGACCTTGCACATAAAAATGCACAAAAGAACCCAGGTGGAAGAGAAGTAAGATGTTAAAAAAAAATGAAAGGGAACCATCCAATTCCATTCAGAAGGAAAACATGGGTATTCAGAAGGGAAAGAGAGAAAGGGGAGAGAGGACTTATTCAAAGATAAGCTACAAAATATTGTAAAATAAAAACAATAAATAAAATTATCAAAAGGCAAAGATAAAGAAAAATTTTAAAAGAAAGGTACATCTTTAAGATTATCAGGTTATTTTTTAGCTTTGTATTATTTTTTATACATGGTTTATGTTTGATATGACAAAACTTTTGAAAATAAAGTTTTATGTCAGTATATTCAACATAAACTATCTTTTGTCTACAATATTACAACATTTCAGAATTAATTGAAAATAAAACCAGTAAGTTATGGAACTCGTTTTTTCATTATATCAATTAAGTTAAAATTTATGTTTCTAGATTTGTGAACACTTATTTATTTCTACACTAGATGATGAATTCCTGAATTTTTTAAAATATAGAACAACTTTTGCTTTATATAGTCTTCTCCCTAAAGGGACAACATCTTTAAGAAATCAGAGCTGACATGTACTCCATTTTTAATTTCTGATTAAGTAGATAAAAATCACACTTACAAATTATTGAAGTACTTAATATCTTACATTTTCAGCATCAGGAACAAATTTTTAACATGTTTACAAAAACAGTATTTTACAAATGATACAATTTTTTTCTAATATTGTCATTTTAGTTTCCATTGCAAATTATTGGTAGAGATGTTTCTTATGGTTGTGGGTCTATTTTCCTTTCGTTTTCAAATCATAGTAGCTAGGTCATTTAATATCCTTTAAATTCTACTTATGGAGAAAACCATCTCTTAATTATTATTTGGTAGTTAAAAATATAATATATACACCAGTATGTACACACACACACACACACACACAATGATTGAGAGTATTAGTTTCAAATTCAAAGAAAACTTGGTTTTATTGATTTTCATTGACCTTCAATATTGATGTGAAGATATAGGTGAGAAAATCAGTGAGGCAAAATTTATAAAGCCCCAACAATAATTTTCAGTCCATAGAAAGAAATAAGCACATAATTTGTCACCAGTTTTCTCTCTACTCCCTCCCTTCCTTATTTCCTCCCTCTCTTCCTTTCTTCCCTACTTTAAATATCTCCATCTAGATTTATTTGTATCATTCAAAAATGGGATGGGGGTCATTTCTATCTAGTCTTCTCTAAAGTTAATTTCTTTTTTTTTTTAATTTGGATAGGCATCAGTATCTACCTTTACATATGTTACGTTCTTCTTTACACTAAATAAATTTATACTTAGTCACATCCTACTAGTCATGCTTAAAAGCCAATTAAAATCTTACTAACCCCTTACATGTTTTGATGGAGGCAGAATTTTCTCCTTTGAACTTCCTCAGCATTCTGTTCATAGCAGTGTAGAACAGCAATTACTTTCTACAAATCTGTCTCTTCTAATAGACCAAATTCTTCTAAAGCAAGGAGCATATGTTATCTCTTCTGATTATTCCCAGATCTCTGTCAATGTTTATTGACTAAGCATGAATACTAAATTGTTTGTAACCATAACTGGAAGGGGCATGGCAATTTTCAAACTTAATTATAGCTATAATTATCACTATAAAGATAAGCAGATTTACCAAAATGCACAAAATTAATTATACTGCTTTATAGAATATTATTAGAAGCAAAATAAAAACCTTGAAAATACTCCTGACAAAGGCCAAAGTCACAAAATTTATTATGTGATTTATTGCATGATATGCAGTCATACCAGTAAATGTGAATACAAGTGCCTGTCTTATTTCATTATTTCAAACCAACTATCACTTTGAATTTCAAATCTGTGTTCATCAAGTAATGCAATAATGATATACAGTTAGAATTTGAACATGAAAACTAATCAGATCATTTTCAAAGAATCAAGATGATAATTAACTATATTTCAACAAGTTCAATAAAAATATGACAATGCCCAATAATGAAACAAATTACTATTATGCATAATTTTCAGTTTTTAACATTCTTTATCAGCGGTCATATTTCTAAAATTATCATCTTCTAATAATATTTAACAGGTCATTTAAATACACTAGTATTTTTTTTCAGTTTGTAAATGTTTTGCAAAGCTGCCAAATTAGATATTTAAATGTTGATTCAGAAGTTTATATTACATGTGGATGAATATTAGAATTTTGACAAACTTTGTTCATACTTATATATTATTCATGCAATTTAAAATGGTATATATTATATAATATGTCTCTCAAATCACTCCCTCAAAGGAAATCTAGCAGCTTTTTTGTGTAAGTACTTTACAAAAACTTTAATTAGTATTGATGACTGATATTTAAAAAGACCAAAATCATGGGTAGAGAAACAGATAACATCAACCTGCAAAAGGTATACAATTAAAAGAATATTAAAAATAAAATAAACTATAATCTAAAGATAACATTATTCTATAAATCTAAGAATTCCAAAATAGTTTATGAAACAATAAATCATCATCAAAAAAAAAAAAAAAAACCTCTCAAAACCCTTGAAATAAAAATCACTCTCTGAGGCCCTTCCTGGTAGTGCAAAGGGTTGAGTCTCAGAACTATCAAACTATGGCCAGCCACTGCAGCAGGAGTTCGATCCCCGCCAGGGAGGTGACACACATGGCACAGCAGACTTCTCCTGTCTTGCTCACTGCTCCTTTCAGCAGTGTATTTCAATAGCTTTTCCTCTTCTATCTCACCCTGTCTCTGGTGAATCCTCTTGCCCCACACTTCTGGTCTACACCTCAGCTCTTGTATGCATCAATAAATAAATCATATATATATGCATATATAAATATGCTATCTACTCTCTGAGACACCTAGAACCACTGTAAAATGCTCTCATATTCAGGTATACAAAGTTTCCCATGTTTAAAAAAAACAGTCCACTAAATTCACATATACCAAACAAACTTTTAAATCATCAGGTGATTTGAATCGGTGACCTAAACCTGTCCAATGACTGTAGCCTAAGGTAGAATGAATAGAGTCATCTACTGTTGGGAGGTCAGTTAAATAGAGACATTTGACAATATTTCCTTGAAGTTAAAAAGAAGATACAATTTTATAAGAAAACTAAAAATACAAATTCTTTATAGAAAAGACATTGTAGGGCCTCCCTGGTGGAGCAGTGGATTAAGCAATGCAGTATGGGGCAAACCGCAGCCACTGCAGCACAAGTTCGATCCCTGCCACCAGCCAGGGAGGGGACACACATGGTGAGGCAGACCTCTCCTGCTTTGCCCGCTGCTCCCCTCAGCCTGTTCTGCTCCCCACTCCATCTCTGGTGAATCTTCTCACCTCCCACAACTCTGACCTGTACTCAGCTTTTGTATGTATAATAAATAAATCTTAAAAAAAAAAAAGACATTGTAGCCTTTTGAAATGCTTTGCCTCACAACAATTTTGGGGGCATATTCTAGGAGGTTAGTTATGTGCAAGATAGCTTGATTGTACAATTCGGGAAACTATATGCTTCTCAGAGTCTTTAGGATGAATTACATTCATTACTTACTAGTATTATAACAGGTTAGGAATGTAGTCTAAAAGCTAATGAATTACTGGTTTGAGTGACAACTTAGTATAAATAAATGTTTCTGTGTAATATATTTTCCTTTTATATGCTTCCTCTGAACATCTATGTCAAATTATAGAGGATACATGCATCTTTTCTCCTCTTTGTTCTATATTTTATTCTATACTTTGCTACTGATTACTCATTTCACCTTAAGCATTTAAAATATTGAATACAAAAACATTTATAAATGAATATTTATTTATTTGCTTTCACAAAGAAAACTACCACTAAATAGCAGTCTAGGAATAAAGAACAGCAAACATTTAAATACTATTTTGCTGCAGCTGAAAAGATCATGGATTGTAACTTAATGTGGCAGTACTTGGCTGGTAAAATGTAGAGAAACCTAGAATGGACAGGTACACAGAGAAACCTGGGATGTAGTGGTTATAATAAAAACAGTTACACACATTAACTCCTTTTGTCTTGCTCTTAGTTATCAAGGTCTGGAATGTTTAGTAAGGTGAAAGAATGATCACTAGTGTATAAACTGTAAACCATTTCATAAAGATAGCTTCCAGCAAGAATTTTTTTCAGTCACTGATATGTCTTAGCAAACACAAGGTAGAGCATACTTTATATCACTCATTAGTCATACGGAGGAAGCAGAGAGTTATAGTTAGTTGAAAATAAATTGCAATTTGTCAAGGACAATCCCAGGAGAATTCTCTTGATTTATCAACATATTATTAATAGCACCACTTTTTCAAAAGTATACTGATTTGGGATATAAAAGTATATAATTACCTTATTTATATCCTAGACAATCCTTATATTGTCTGTTCTATGTGAGTTTTAGAAGACTGCTTATCTTCCACATTAAGAAGACGGTTTGCCTTATTGTTATGACAGTCACATACATATTTGACCTCTAACTTTATATCTCAACTAGATGTTCAAATATATAATTTATTACTGTACTTACTAGTATTTTTAAATGTATGTCATATACATAGAAGGCTATTGTTTTCAGATAAACCCTTTGTTTTGGGTCTCCCTGGTGGCGCAGTGGGTTAAGCAACTGCAGCGCAAGTTTGATCCCTGCTGGCGGCCAGGGAGGGGACCCACATGGCGCCACAGATCTCACGCGCTTTTGCCCACCGCAGTGTGTTTCAGTCAGTCTGTCTGTTCTGTTCCTGGCTCTGTCTCTGGTGAATCCTTTCACCTCCCTGGTCTCTGACCTGTGTCCCAGCTCTTGTGTGCATAAATAAATACAATCTTTAAAAATAAATAAATAAATAAGCCCTTTTATAAATAGCTTCTGAATTTTATTTATTGAATATATTATTTTCTGTCCTTCTCAGAGCTACTTTCTTTCACAAAGATTCCAAGGATATCTCCTAAATGTCCATTCTTTTTCTGAAATGTTTAAAGATATTATGAAACATTGCAATTTATATACTCTTTCATGAATTTCTTCTCTGTGTCTAGTCAATTGCCATTATATACTCAGTGCTATTGCACTAGTCAGGTGGAAAGTCACTTTAAGTGAACACTTTACAAATATGTTGACTATTTGCAATACCTATGGTATCACAACAGAAAATCTAGACAACATTAAAGATAACATTACTTCTGTTGGGGCTAAGGAAAACTGCAGTATATGAGAAAACCTAGGCAAACTGAATTTTGGAGACTAAAACGAGCAATATAACAGAAAGCCCTGACAACTTTCATTTGAGTGTATGATTATCTTGTCTGGATAGGGGATGCTGGAGGAACAGACCACTACAGATAAAATTATTTTGAAAGCTTGAGGAAAAATCATCTAAGCATTTGGTGACAGGATATGCTTCTAGAATAAATTGGAATCCAGGAAATTTTTTTTTATGAAAAAAAATTGCTTGGTCCCAAAACTCTTCCATCTTTGTCCTGACCTCAATGAAATAAAATATTAAACTCATTCTCAAATACTACAGTAAAGAGGCACTAGCTATAAAATTCAGCAGTTTGACTAATTCCATCTGAAATAAACCAATTAAATTTGTGGAACAGACAGAACTCAAATCAACTTTAGGAAGAATCTATAGGATTAGCACCTTCCAATATAAACAATCAAAGAAAATAACTTGCATTGGTTAAGAAATAATTAAAGAAAAATAACGAAGGATGGAAGGAATGAAGATAAGAAGGAAGAGATGGATGGAGGGAGGGAGGCTAAACATGAGAAACAATTCTTTAAAAATCTACCTGGAAAAATTAAAAGGTTATAAGACATGCAAAGAAGAAAAAATGTAATCAAAAGCTGAGATACTTTAGCAAATAGCGTAATGTTTATAGTTGAAAGTTATTGTGACCGAAAAAAAAATGGAAAACAAATCCTATGAAAGTTAGAAGTTTGCTGGAATAGTTGATTATAATAGGAGAAGATATTTTGTATTTCCAAAAAGAAAAGGAAACTGAAACAAACGTGAATAAAAGAACTGACAAATATAATTAAAGAAATCATAATCCATACAATCGAAAACCTGTATTTCTAGCTAGCTGGTAATATGGTAGGAAAAATGGGAAAGAAGCAAAAAGAACTATATAAAAAGGAAAAAAAATAATAATAAAAAGGAAACATTGTAGAAAATCTTAATTCCTAAATTGAAATTTAAAAAATAAAAAGTTCCCTGCAAGATAGTGACAGAGTGTAGACACCAGGCTCACCTCTTCTAAGGCCACACAACAAAAGGGAGGAAAACAAAGCCAGAAATATCCTAAGGGAAAAACTAGCACTTTACACAATAGGAGCTTCAGGCTGATTAAAAAGGGTAGGGAGACCAGTGTACTTTTGTTTGGAGAGATAAAGGGGAAGTACAGCCGCCTGGAGGAAGGGGCAGTTGCTGTGCAGATTCCCATCACCTACTGAGTCAAGTACATTGTGACTCTTAAGAATCAGCACTGCACTGGGTGAGGGGGTGCCCCAGTAGGCGAGCAGGATGGAGGGTGCATTGTATTACAGCTGTAGAAATTGAGATACAGTGTGAGGAGGACTGATTTGAATCTGAGATTGGAACACAAAACAGCTGTCAGTAGGCTTTTCAGCAATATTACACACACAAAGGGACTGGAGATATTTTAAACACTTCAATTGAAAGATTTCCAGTCCTGAATCCTTTATCCAATGAGATTAACAAGACAGAACAGGAAGTAAGGAGTTTCACAGAAAAGTAAAAACTGAAAGAATTTATCAACTACATGTCTCACATATCAGAAAATCTGAAGTTTATTATAAAGCAACAGAACAATGCATGTTGAAGTCACAAATAGCAGCTATCTACATTACTTAACTGGAGAAGGAGGAGGAAAGTAAAAGTGTGGCCCAGCAGAACCAGAGATCAGACATCCAAACAGATAACATATAGACTATCCTATACTAATATCAGTAGAACCCCCAAGCAAAAAATAGAAATAACACATAAGACAATGAAAACAGAAGTTAAAAAATAACAATAAAAGATCTCAAAAATTTTATAAATTACTTACATCTCAGTAATCACCTGACAAAAATTGAACTTAATTCAATTTCAATTTCTTTTATATCTGAATGTCAGCATAAATATTAACTTTTACACAAATGAATCTATTATAATTTCAAAATAAGTGCTTAAGATGCAAAATTATTAAGTGCCTAGTCACATATTTTCTCTAGAAAATGCTATCAATATTACTTTGTGACCTTTTCTCAACTTTATTTTGATAGATAAGTGATCCACAATTTGATGATTCTTCTCTTCATAAATAGTACCAGTGCTATCTGGTCCATACTGTGAAAATTTTCTTATCTTACTCACTGTTGTCCAGATGTGTATTTTTATAAAGTCACATATATGCACACTTCTGTATAAACATAAAAGTATTTTTCCTTATGTGTCTTTGACTAAGTGAAAACAATAATTATATCTTCTCCAATTTTCTTTTTTTTAAAGTATTATTTTTATTTTTACAGTGTATATATTTTTTTAATTGTACAAGTTTTATTTTTCTTTTCTCATTAGATTTATTTAATTGTATTTGACAACATTTGTAGTCCCCAGGGAGTTCCCACAACCATTTCACCTGTGCACCATCACCTCAGACCCTTGTGCTCTTTATGCCCTCATCCCCCTCTTTTCCCTCCACCCACCCCACCATGTTCCCTTTGGTCTATCTTTAACCTTTTGATTGTGTTTGTTTGTTTGTTTGTTTATTTTTGGTTGTAATTGTCTATTTCCTTGAGCTTTCTTTTGTTTTTTTTTTTTTGTTTTCTTCTTTTTTTATTTTTGTAGTAGTTGTTGTTCTTTCACATTTCTCCTAAAAGTGAAGCCATCTGATATTTTTCTCTTGCTTTCTGACTTTTTTCACTGAGCATAAGTCCTTCTAGCTCCATCCATGCGTCATAAATGGCCCTAGTTTATCATTTTTGATTGCTGAATAATATTCCATTGTGTATATGTACCATGTCTTCTTGATCCAGTCATCTACTTTTGGGCATTTGGGTAGTTTCCAGGTCTTGCCAATTGTAAATAATGCTGCAATAAACATAGTAGTACAGGTACTCTTTTGGTGTTTTTGTGTCCTTTGGGTAGATCCCTAGGAGTGGGGTTGCTAGATCACATGGTAGATCCATCCCTAAGACAAACCCACAGACAATATTATCCTCAATGGTGAAAAACTGAATGCATTCCCTTTAAGATCAGGAACAAGACAAGGACGCCCACACTCTCCCCTACTATTCAGTATAATACTGGAAGTCCTAGCCAGAGCAATAAGACAGGAAAAAGACATGCAAGGTATCCAAATAGGGAAAGAAGAAGTAAAGCTATCACTATTTGTAGATGATATGATAATATAATTGGAAAATCCTCTCCAATTTTCTTGACTGAAAATTTTACTGATATTCTCCTAACATTTCATAACACAATTCTCAAATGTACCATATGAAAGATTAGTGTTACTGGAATAAAGATAACAACTCATTAAAACATGAAAAGCTTAGGAATTATATTAATGTATTTTAAACATATTGTTAGGTATAGGGGACAGGTATGGTAGAGTATGTACAAAAATTAATTTAACACTAATTTTTACTTATAATCTGTTACTAAAATGATAATATTCAAAGGAATAATAGAATGAAGGAGTTAAAGAAAATATTCTCTATAGATTAAACTTTTCTAAACAGAACTATTGGAGTTTTTCTTCCAGAAACAATGCAGTGTTAGGTGAAGATCTGATTTAATAGATGATATTAAATTATGAAAATACAGTATAAGATACTCAATTAACACTAAAAGTAAGCAATTTTTTTGAGTGGGTAGATAGTAAAATATGTGAGTAAATATCAAAATCATTAAAGTCCAATTACAACAAAACACTAAGACATTATATTAGGACTCTAGAAGTATCATTGACTACCTTCCCATTAATTGAAAGAAAACCAGATTAATAATGTTTGGTTTTCTACTAGGCTTACTTTTAAAAAAATATTTATTTTTACATATAAGAGCTGGGGTACACACAAAATGTGTGGGGACAGGTAAGAGGATTCACCAGAGACAAAATGGGGAGAACAGGCAGATCTACTGAAATACACTGCTGAGGGTAGTAGTGGGTAAGACTGGAGAGGTCTGCTGAGCCACGTGGTCACCTTCCTTACAGGGATTGAACTTGTGCTGCAGTGGCTGCAGATAGATTCATAGTGTTGAGAATTGACCCCTTGTACCACCTTGCACCCTAGGCTTACTTTTTAATTTTTAAAAAGATAAGAATTGCAACAGAACTAAGAATCAGTGCTAAATGATCACTGTATTTAGAATATAATTAACTTATTTCCTTAATTCTTTTTAAGTCTGTTAATACTGTTGTTTCTACTTACTCATATATTGTTCTATACTTAATATAATATGTGATACTTGTTTATTGCAAATGATCTTTGTTATAGTTATCAATGAATGGAAATGTAGAGAAATAGTAATAACTTAATTCATATAAACTTAATTATAAATATCAAATTTTTCATTACAAAAATTTTGAGCAGTAGCCATACATAAAAATTACTGAATGATAGGAGTTATTCACTATTTTTCTCTTTCCAGAATATTAATGCTTCTATAAAATATCTAAGTTGATTTGCAAATGACACCACAGAGAGGATCACCTGCCTAGATTATCTTAAGACATTACATGGTCCTTTCACTTCTAAATAATTAAGAGAGCGTAAAATTCTTTTTAAAAATTTTGTTCCCATTTTCAGAATATTTTTCAATTTATTTGATTTAATAGTTTCTGGTATCAATAAAGACAACAAAAAAATATGGGTTTCTAGCTCCTAATTTTTTGGCAGTCAGAAATTATATTTAGAGATTATTAGTAAAGAAGGGAGAAGAAGCTTGTTTAATAATCAGATATGTTCACTCATTTGTTCAAAGCATAGCTATGGTGGTACCTGTTTCACATGTTGAGCTGTGAACAGCAGTATTTATTGAGCTTCTGTTGGAATACACAAATATATTTCATAAGAAGATAAATGCATATTGAACAAATAATATGCTATGAAATAAACATAATGAATCATAAGGGAAGAGATGTGGGAAGGGAAGCCTCTTTGAGTACTATCACAAAAGAGATCTCTAAAGGAAATGAAGCAATGGACCATACACAGGTCCAGATTACCAACAAAAGCATGACAAAGAAACAGGCATGGTCCATTTGAAGGTCTGCAAGAAGCTGAGTAATATGGGTAGGGAGTTATAGAGAGATGAATTTGGAGACAGCAGCAGGAGTCTTAGTGATGAATTTGTGTAGGGGAGTTACATAATGTTATCTTTTAAAATATAATTTTAATTATTGTTTTGAAATATTGCAAATTAAAACAAAGGAACTTCATAGGATGTCACAACAATAGTCAAGCAATGAGGGCTAGTGTCTTTGGACAGAACTTCTCAAAATCTGATATAACCACCTCAGGTGTTGCAATATAACCAGATACCATTAGCAGCTCAGGTAAACTTAAATGATCAATATTTCAGCACAATGGCAACCTTCCCCCATTCCAAGTGCTGAGGCATTAGAATTGGGAAGTTCTTGCTTAGATGTGGATGGAGGTGGTGAGAGATGCTGACATTTTTCAGATATTTTAATGATTCCACAGATAATACTTTTGGATTAGGGACAGAACAAGAATGAAGAGAAATTAAAGATGACTCCAGGTTTTAGGACTGAACAAGTTCCAATAGGAAGTATCTATTATTATTGATAATACTGGGAGAAAGCTTGTTTGGGACAATGTTGGGAAAAATCAGAGACCTACTTTGGACAAATAAAGCTACGATTATTATTACACATTCAAGGGAAATTTCAAATAGGAAGTTAGATATGGGAATCAGAATAAATGGATATTGAATTTAGAAATCATCAGCATATGAATGGAAGTTACAGCACTGGATGAAAACAACCTGATAAAGCAATATCCATCCACATCTAAGCAAAGGATTCTAATACTGATTGCACTTTGGAGTCACCTGGAATATTATAAATGATATCATTGATGATTCCTACTCCAGCGTTTCTGATTTAATTGACTTTCAGATAAAACTTGGTCATACCTAATTTTAAATCACTGCAGTAAATTCATAAGTGTGTAGTATCAGGAGAACCCTACTGGTAGAGATAGAAAAAGAAAAGACATATTAACACTGAACCCTGAGACATTTCACATAGATGTACAAAAAGCAGTGAAGCGAGATACTATGAAAATAATATGCGAAGAAAGGAAATAAGGTCTAAACTGTGTTCATCTGAAAGTGAATAAAGTATTTCCAGGAGAGAGGAATGAGCTTTTTTAGCGCTCCAGGGAAGTAGTCAGGTGAACTGCTGAAGTAGTCAGGTTTACATTCCAGTTGGAGAGACCAGAATGCCCTGCCACCTAAGGGCTGGCATGAGTAAGATTTCCCTCAATCCTGAGGATCCAGGGAAGCTCTGGGAGAAGGGGAAGTTTCAGCTGGGAAATGAAGAACAGAAGTTGTGATTTAACAGTAGATTTTAGAGGTTTCCAGGCAGAGTGAATTTTCATACAGAGATAAGGCATAGACATCGGGAGCAGCGAGCAATTGAATATTATAGTTAAAGTGGTTTCAGGAGTGGCAAGAGATGAGACCAGAAAAAATGAAATGCTAACTCCTAAAATCCTTGATATTTCCATATTCCAGGGTTTGGGTTTCATCACAGAGCAAACAAGAGTCACTGGAAATGTAAATATCTTTAATCAAAGCATCATTAAATGAATATTAAAATATGCATATTAAAATGAAAAAACTTATTAATGTTTTCCTTTTTACAACTTTATAGTCATGTGTCTAAGTATATACTGGATCATGAATTTAATTTATTTTCATTTTGTCTTTTAATTATTTCAGGAACATCTCTCTACCACTGAATATCATTTACCACTGTTTTAATTTGCACTTATTTGATTAATTTTGACCTTAAATATATCTTCATATGTTTATTGCACAGTTCAAATTTTTGTGTGTGAACAAACCGTTCATGTTCCCTGCACAATCTCTGCTGTGATATTTTATCTACTTTTCTTTGATTTGGTAGCATGGTTTATACATTAACCTTTCAGTTGTCAAAATATAATTGAAGGGGTATCCCTAGTAGTGCAAGGGGTTAAGTCACAGCACTATGAAGCTATCCAAAGCCATTGAGTTCCATGCCCAACCCGGGAGGTGACTCACATGGCACAGCAGACCTCTCCTGTCTCGCCTGCTGCTCCTCTCGGCGATGTATTTCAGTCAATCTGCCAGGTCTGCTCCCCAGTTTCACACCCCTACACCTACCACAGCACTTCTGGCCTGTACCCCAGTTATTGTATTCATAAATAAATAAAACTTTTAAAAATATAATTTAATATTTTCTCACATAATGTTTGCCTTTTCCTTTTGGTTGTGAATTTTGTGGTATTTATATATACCCATGCACATAGATGAAGTATATCTTTCATGTGCATTGTTAGAAAGAGAAAGCATAACTTCACTTTAATGTTTACATCTGATCATAAACTCTCTTGGGGATTTGATCTCAGTGAAAGTCATCACCCTTACCTAAGATTCCAGTATTCAGTCCACATCTAATAACTGGTAGATGTAGGGATATAAAGACTAGGTCATTTGTCCTCAGGGTGAAACACTCTTGGTGGGCCTCACAGTACCAGAGAGCTCCTGTGTGGGGTTATCTACAAAAACAGCTCAGAGCCCCACAGGTGTTGATGCTTAAGGCATCACCAGTAAACAAACCTCTTGAACATAGATTTCTGTTAGAGTCCCTTTCCTTTTTTTTTTCTTTTTTTTTATTAAAATATTTTAAAATTTACATATACTTGCCATTAATTGTAATCCCCATGTATTCCCCATCACCATCTCACCA
>JAGFMF010012055.1:40953-65132 GCA_019455555.1 Galemys pyrenaicus
TTGCTGTTATTGTTATTATTATTATTGTTCTTATTCCTTTCCTTGATCCTCCTTTGGTTCCCTTATGTTCCTCCTAGGGGAGGAACCATCTGGTGTTTTTCTTTTGCCTTCTGTAGAGTCCCTTTCCTTAAGAACTCCAACCTAACTAGTTTCATTTCTCAGCAGTGTCTTTGTAAGGGGAAGAAAACATATATCATTATGTACCTTATTTCTGTTTGAGAAATTGTATTTTAAAATATACATTAATCTGTAAGAGTTCACTTCTACATATTTAAAGCTATAACACTTTATTATTGTTATTATTTTTAAATTTCAGGGTGTGCCATATTTGCCAAGTTGGAAATATCCCATTTCTTTTCTAGACTTTTAATCCTCTCGAGTTCAAAGATTAAGCACATGCCTCACTATTATCATTTACTTATAGCAAATGATAATACATATATTGTTATAATGATTATACTTACATTGTTTGATAATGCAAGTTCGTATTAGAGATATATATACAATTATTTCACAAATTCTTAATGAAAAATTTTTGTCTAATGATCCATGCCAAATAATTGCTGGTGAGTATTTTTTTAGGTATTTGTAAGAAAATGTACATTAATTTGAAAAGAAGTGATCATTTTGTGATTTTTTTTTTTTATTTCTCAGGAGAGGGAACACAGTTCAATCTTTTTCAGGTATCTTACATTCTCACTAAAATGTGTAGTTTTCATAATATAGTTTGTACAGATCTTGTGGATTTTATTTCTCAGTAGTTTATTGTTTCCAAATAAAATGAACATGTAGGGGATCTGTTTATTTGTGTGTAACTGTAATCAATAGGAATTTTTTTTAGTTGTTATTCTTAGCTATTTGAGGCAGATAATCTTAGCTTCATTGAAGATGTTAGATTTGTTCACTCTTCAGAGAAATACTGAACAAAAGAGCAGCTTGAGGAATTTGTGTGAATAAATGAATAAGCAGTTTTAATTTTTTTCTTTTGTCAAATCTGAAATATTTATGCATTATTTTATTTTTTCATTGCATTGGATACCATTTTCTTTTTATTGTTAGATAGCATAATTCAGGGAAATGTTTTCTCAAAGGTAATGTTTCTAGTATTATAAGTATAATCAAGAATGCATGCTACATTTTATATATGTATATTTCTTTTTGTCTTTTGATGTATTAGATTGTTGACCAAGCTTTCCAACCTGGTAGTTCTTTACTATTTGTTATCAGATAATAAAACCAATTTGATAATTTTTCTCTGAGCTTTTTGTTTCTACCATTCATATGTTTTGTTTCTATAATTCTGTAATACATAAATATAAATTTTTCTCAATATTCCTTTTTTCTAAGGTATAGTTGTGATATTTATGTTAATAAAATTGATAAAATGATTTAGCATGTTAATCAAAAAGTGATGAGAATTGTAAAAAAATCTCATCATAGATGCAACTCATACTTTTAAGAAATTATGACCATGAGTGAGATAGGGCCTCATACACTTTTGCAAAGCAGAATAACAAAAGCAGTAATGATATTCAAAGTGTATTCATTACTATTAATTCATAATACTTTGTCATTCACTACTTCTAAGCATAAGTGCCTTCTTTTAGAACCATATTAGTCCAACTATTAATTTCTTACAAAATGTTGATAAAACTAACTGCTTCATGATTTATGATGACACAATTTAATAACTAATTTTCTTCTTTTATAACTTAGATTTTTGGATCAACAATATGTAAATAACCAAAATCAGAAATAAACATGAATGATAATATAAATATTTTCATTTTCTTCATTTGTTGAATATTTTAGTTTTGATTTTTGAATAAATTTGACAAACCATTAATTTTTTTACATTCAAATGAATTAACATTAGAAAAATTATCATACTCTTTATTATGAATTATTATTAAAACAAATCCTTGTTAGAATATATTTACACTGAATGAATTTTTAAAATATTCCTCCCACGGATCATTTTTCAAAGATATGAAAATCCCCATAGGGAAAACAAATTACATTACTTTTCAACACTTCTTAATATTGATTTTAAAAGCAATAAAAAGAAAAACTGTCATTTTTATTTTAAGATACTATTAGGCATATTTTCTAATATGTTTTCTTAAAATCCAAGACAAACATTTTCAGTTTATCTCTGGGAATTTTAGTTCCTACAATTCCAGGTAATTGGTCAGATTGATTTTGACTTATTTCATATATGATAGACTAACTTCAAACATATTTATTTGTATCTAAAATATATTTTTTTTCAAAATAATAATAAAAAAACTACTGAGCTATATGTCAAGTTTAATGGTTTGTGACATAGGCCAACACAAAAAAGACCTACGTTTGCATGATGGCTTGGTCTGAAAGAAGTAAATAGTTTTGTATGTACAATATAATGGGTAGCATGTATAGTTATTATATTTTTAAGAATTATAATGATTTTTGGTTAGATGAAAATACGCTCAAGAATAAAATGAATCTTTTCACTATCATATTTGCCTTGCTTTGACATATGCAAATACAAAGGTCAAAGATTATTAGTTAGGAACATCTTTATTACAGAAAGTCTAAGTTAAAAAATTCTATAATTGCCTGTTAATTTTACATAATAGAAAGATACACTATTAGGAAAACAACAAAAATTCACTGGGTATATACCTGGTTTTTTCTTCCCTGTCATTCAAGATTGTAGTGAAGGTAAAATTTTGTCCTGGTAACTGGAAATGTCACACCAATTTCTGATTTCCTGTCCTCTATTACAAAGGCTTTTTATAGGAATGCTGTTTTACTTCTGTTAAGTGGGTAAAGAATGCATGATTTATAAAGGCATAATTTGAAAGGGTAGAAATAACTTTTCCTTTCATATAAAAATTCTGTTATCTTTTTTAAGATTTAATACAAGATTTGAGGATATTTCTCCCTTCTAGAATCTTGCATATGCATCATCACTGTGGACCAGGGCCAATTGTGAGGAAATGATCAAATGCAGTCTCTCTCCCTCTCTGCACTCATTAGGGCAGTGGAAGAGAATGCTACCATTTGTTCTGATTACTTTCATTTAATTTTTTTTTTCTGAGTCAATGCATGCATTTAAACCAACATAATAAAGTAAAATAAGCTAATAAATCACATCTGTCATGAGTAAAAAAGAAATTTTCTGAAATATATGAAACAGGAAGTTATATAATGAAACAATTATTTTAGAAAATTGCAAATAATGTTTATATTTTCAAAGCCCTTGCAATTTTCTCAACCAGTTTATATTTACAATATTAGACATTCTTTTAACTCATATTATAGAGATATAATCCCTTCTGTCCACAATGATGGGACAAAAGGAAGTATGTTAAGAAGAGAAAGTAAAAAGAATAATAAGTTCATAGATCCTATAGTTACTGGTATAGGGAATATTTATTAAGAACTGCTCAATATGTGAATATAAAGACTAGTTAACAATAATTTTGCACTTTATATGGACATTCACAGTCCTAGCACATTTTACTATGATTGCTTTACTGATGTTTACAACAGCACTTTGACATTGGTTAAATTATTGTAGATAGGGAAATTCCAGTGTAGTTTTCATACATAAGTAAAGAAATGATTAGCAGAGGCTAAAATAATTTATCCAATGCTGAGGTTTAAGTGCCAGAACCACAATTATATTATACATATATAATATGTGGATAGTAAGAGATGATGTGAATAATTACTCCAATAAAAGAATTCAAAAAAGATTTTTAACATCTTTTAGATCACATTATTACCACTATATGGTTATAAAAATGGAGTTTTCCTGAAAGTGACAATATTGTGCATATTTGCTTTTATTCATTTCTTTTAATTAATGTTTTTTTCTAAGATAGAGTACAGAATTTATAAGCTTGGTTCACATGTTTACTGAAACTTTTGAAGTGTGTATGTGTGTGCACATGTGCACATATGAGTGATATATAGCACACAATATGGGCTCAATAAATGCTATGTGCATATATATATGTTAGTATATATACACAGGCATATATTCAGCTATTTCAAAAGATAGATTACTCAAAAATTCTAACAATATAAAATGTATCTTGGACTCTATGGTTAGAGATAGAGAAGAACTTAGAGAAGATTAGTGTGCTTGGTCACTAAAATCTGAATAACAGCACATTTCCTGAGTAAGTAATGGCTGGGATTTTGTAATTTGCAGTCTTCCACAATCAAGTGCTAATATTCCAGCAAAAGAGTGTTTCATGTTACAAAATTAAACATGAGGGAGGGAGAGAATGAGAGTGAGAACCCAAGCTCTGACATGCTGTAGTAAGTTTATCACTAGTTTTCGTGTCTTCATGTTAAATCATGGCTATAACTTACTTTGGGAATATTGGCAGTAGGCAGCAGCATAGAGAGACTAATAGCAACTTTTCAAGTCAAATGAGCTTAGATATTACTCCCAATTTTTAAACTCTTAGCTAGAGTTACTCATCCTTTCTGAGTTTATTTTCTCAATTTTTATGAGAGACTTGAATTTTTTGAGGCTTAAATAATATAATGTAACTAAAATGTTAAGCAGGCTACTTGACACATGATGAGGACTCAATAAATAGTAGCAACTCTTAATTTTATTGAGATTACAAAAATAGCCTTACTAATGATTTTGAAAGTCACTAGTAACTGAAAAACAAAATTCACAGTTAATAATCCAGTGACTCTAAGGGTCAAATGAGACAAATGAATATAAGAAACTTCATTCAGGGGCCTCCCTGGTGGCACAGTGGGGTAAGCAATGCACTATGAAGCAAACCGCAGTCACTGCAGCATGAGTTCAATCCCTGCTGCCAGCCAGGGAGGGGACCCACATGGTGCAGCAGACCTCTCCTGCTGTGCTCACTGCTCCCCTCAGCAGTGTACTTCCGTTGATTTGCCTGTTCTGCTCCCCGCTCTCTCCCCCGCACACACCTCTGGCCTTATACCCCAGTGCTTGTATGCATAAATAAATAAATCTTTAAAAAAAAAAGAGACTTCATTCAGGATATAGTATACTTATTCCTTTTTTGACTTACTACTAAGGGAGATTATAGACTAACAATTTATTATGTGTAGATAAAATGGGCATTGTATTTTTCTTGAAATATTTTTGGAAATGTTATTATAGCTGATGTAATGACATAGTAGAAAAAATTCCTATTCTGAGTTAACATATTGCTTGAATATAATAAGAAAATATAAAATAATTTTCACAGGGTATTTTAATGATATAAAAGGAGGCATAAAAGTATTTATCCTTTTAAATGTGCATAAAGCCAATTCTCCTTGTCGTTTATTGCATTTTAAAATAATTATTCCACAGCAATTAAATATAAATGCATTGACATGGATGTTGATATATTATTTAAATCAGTCCTATTCCTTTGGCTCTTGAAATTCTGTCTTTTGGAAGTTCTGAGTTTAATTCTTTATCTTCCAATTCCTCCTTATTTCCAAAGTTGGCAAATAAAATAAACCTCATTACCCCTTTACACACTCATACACACATTATTCCATTATATTCTAACCATGTTCACATTTTAAAGAAAGAGTTCCTATTCATTTCACTTAGTATAAATGTAGAACTGAACATTCTCAAACACTAATGGCAATATTTTCATCATATATTCTTTATTTTAAAGCCCACTAAAAGAATGAAACAATAAAATCTTGGCCCCAATAGTTATATTTAGTTTGTCTTTTTCCTCCTGTTCTTTTGAATATGAACATATGAATATTGTTTGTTGGATTTTTTTGGTATTTTTTTAATTTAATGCAAACTCTTCATCCTTCAAGGTGTAAGTTAAGAATTGCTTATGTATTAATAATGTCCCTTTTTTTTCAAAAAGTAAAAAAAAAAACAATTACAAGTAGAAAATATTTATTAAACAAGATCTCTAAAAGTTTGGACTCTTCTTGAAATATAATCATTTGGATTTTATTAATGCACAATCAGCTAGATACAGTGTCAGCATATCATAGAAAGGTTAGCAAAAGCAGCGAAAGTAAGGCTCTGTAACAATGATGGAAACTCATTGAAGAATAAGAACCCAGAATTTAATTGCCAATATCTGACTCTTAGTTTTTGATGCCAAAGTTTGATCTCATGGGATATATCTGATATGATATCCTTCTCATACAAGTAAATACTTAAGCATTTTATTGAAATAAAAATTTAATGCTGATTTCCATAATGTATAATTATTTAGCATAAATTTATCAATTGTGACTTTTTGCTAGAGTTAAAAAAAAACTATAATTTCAACCTTTAGAATTTCAGACATCTATACTTACCTGGCAGGGGAGATACCATGATCACGAAGGTGGTTTTCCCAGGGCGAGGTTTATCCATTGCACTCCGGATGTGCTGACCCCCGTGACTTCCCCAAATGTGGGAAACTCGACTGCATAATTTGTGGTAGTGGGGGACTGCATTCGCGCTCTCCCCTAAAAAAAAAGAAGAAAAAAAAAGAATTTCAGACATCTAGAAGTAATAAGATACAACTACTTAAAACAAAGAACTGAACTTCTTAACAACAGCATTTTATTTTATTTTGAGAGTTTTTTTTTTTTTTAGTTTTTATTTATTTTTTCTTACAATGCTTGCTTTCTTTTCTAGATGTAGTCCCCATAGAATTTCCACCACTAATTCACCTGTGCACCATCACCATGATCCCTACAACAAGCATTTTAAACAGTCATTTTTCATAGAATCATTCCTTGCCAAATATTATCAATTTAAGTGTTCTTCTATTACCTACCTAACTACTCTTTTCAATTTTTGGAAGATGCATCCGTCAACCACAGGGGAACCTTTATTTAGTTGATCAGTTGGGGAAAAATAACTTGTGTGTCACTACCTATAAGTACCTACCCTTGGACTTAGTATATAAAATAACTGAGGTTCTTAATTAACAATCTATTTTACCTGCTACCAGTGAACAGACTAAAATAGAGATGTATCAATAGTCAGAGGAGAAGGTAGGGCAGTGAGTAGTTCCCGATCCAAAACTGAATGAAAATTGTGATATGCCTCCTTCTGTATATTTAAGTTGTCATATATTGGAACCCCAAATAATCCTCATAAACCATTTTAATGCAAGGGAAAAACTTAGGGCATTAATTTGTATTGGGTAGATTCAGAGACATTCCTCAAAGTACTACAAATGAGGAAGGAATCCAGGGCCAAGTCCATTAGTGATTGATCTAAAAACAAAAACAAAAGATGTACTTAGTCTTTCTCAATAAAAGAGCACTCCCTCACTATGACTTTAACAAAAAGACATAGCTGTTGGCTTTTTGTGTTAAAGTAAACCAAGGCCAATGTGCACAAAAATAGTAAAGGGATCTGAGGGGATGTAGGTGGAGTTCTGACATAGTAGTATGATTTTCATTATAATCTGGGGATGTTTCTGTGGTGTGAGTGTGTGTGTAAAAAGACTATAAATACCTCTGAATCTTGACATTCAAGGGGTTTCAGAAAGTTTTCTCTATCATCTCAACATATCTGGACATAGTGTTATAAATTAGAAAAAGTAAATTAAGGATACATTCAAGAGTGAAATGAGTAGGTGATCAATAATTATTTATTGAATAAAATTTTGAATTAATATGAATAATTAGTACGTCTTTTCTCAATAAGTGATGTTTAATTCTATCAGAGACAAGTTCTCTCTTGAACATCTATAGCAATGCATCTTCTACTCTGTTAGAGTGCTTTGTATATATTAAGGGTTCAAAAATGTATGCTGAAATTCTTTCACCAAAGCCCCAGCCACGATCTTCAAATTTCTATGTTTTTTTTTTTTTTCCTAATTGTGATTCAGATAATCTGTAACCAGGGCTTCTCTAGAGACAAAGGAAAGAATAAAATCTTAATCCTTGTGAAAGAAATGGCCTTCTCTAGGCCTATTTGCCTGGACATTTTAATTCTTCTACACTCAGATGAATACAAAATGATCTCCTGATGCCACAGGGAGAAGATTGAAAATAAACCTTTCATTGACTTCATATTCTATGTAAACTGGCTTGTTATGTCTTGTCATAATACACCTAACAGATGATTATTAATCAATTTTGTATGCAGCAAATTAAATGAAGGATAAAGGTTAGCAGGTAATTTTTCCACAGAAATTTGATTCACATAGAAAAATGTATCTCTGCACTTTTAAAAACTGCAGCTAACTTCAGGCAATCAATGGATGTGATGAAGAATAGTTCTGTTTTGTAAAATTATAACAATTTGAGGAATTGGAAATCAATTTACTAAGGAAATGAAAGTGATAAATGAGCAAATGAGTAATCTGTATGATAAAAAATAGCATTATATTTTCTCAGCAGGACAGCCATATAAATATGTTCAGTAAAGTATTAAATCAAAAGAGAAAGTCACATGGAATGATAAATTAAATTCATATATTATAGTAAATTATTTTGTTTATATTAATATCATTTTTATCTTGTATTTAATATGATTATACAATTCTATTTTTAAAGTGTTAGTTTATGTTGATCCTTTAGTTAAAATTTGAGATTTTGTCTATAATGGCTACTGAAATTAATTATATCTAAAGATTACTATAAAACAAGACCCATGTTGCCTAAAAATTCAATTGTCATTGATAGTATTAGACAGCACACTAGAATAAGATATTTGATCATAATAAGTAAGATATTCCTAAAATATTATAAAGACAGAGTGAAACATGTCTTAACAGAGTATCTTGATTTACCCAATGTCTGGCTATTACTAAATTTCTTAATCTGACTACAAACTTGCATCATTACTTGAAATATCTGTAGATCTGGTTTTGCATCTCTGTAAAGTCTTAGCTAGCATAAATAATTGGCATGTGGCTTTATGCACTTCTGAATGTTTCCAGCAATTCCTTGACAAATATAGCCTTATGTTTTAGCATTAACTCTACAAAAGTATATTCTTTCTAGGCCACTGTATCTACTCCTGGGTGTTTCCCATAGATTGAAAAGAACACTAAGACTCTTTCTGTTTTCTTGACACCATGTACATATGACACTACTGAGCTTTTGATTGCTATTCTATTTCATTTCATTGCTGTGATAACCTCTAAAGATATACTATAAAATCATCATAATAAAACTGCATGGTACTGGAAAAAAACAAACAAAAACAACAGATACAAAGAACAAAGAAAATGACTTGAAAGTCTAGAAGTAAAACCAAAAATTTATGGACAACAAATATATGACAAGGGAATGAAGTATATGCACTAAAATAAAGAAACTTCAATAAATGCTGTTGGTAAAGAAGAAACTAGATCACTATCTCATACTATATATGAAAATCAAATCAAAATGGATGAAAGATAGATGTAAGACCTGAAACCATAAAATACACAGTAGCATGAGAAAAATACTTCTTGAAAAATCTTCAGAAACATCTTTGTAGATTCATCTCCAGCAGCAAGGAAAACAAAGGAGAATATAAAATACTGAGATACATCAAACTGAATAGATTCTGAATAGTAAAAGAGACAATAACCAAAATGAAGAGACACCCTAGGAAATGGTCAAGGATATTTTGACACCATAATTCTGATAAAGGACAACTGAACAAAAAGAAAACATACAAACCAATAAAAAAATGGGCAGAACACTTAAATAAGCACTTCTCCAAAAAAGACATGCATATTGCCAACAGGCAAATGAGAAAATGTTCATCATCACATCATCAGGGAAATGCAAATCAAAACTATAATGAGATACTACCTTATACATTTGTGATTGGTTCATATTAAAAAAAGAAAATAAAAAATATTTTAAAAATGCTGTTTAGGCTACATGACATACACATCAATGACATCTTTAGAGATACAACACCTAAAGCAAAGATAGTGAAGGAAAAGATAAACAGCTGGGACTATATTAAACTTAAAATCTCTGTACAGCAAAAGATACACTTACCAAAACAAAGCAACAACCCACCAACTGGGAGAAAAGCTTTGGACACAACATTACTGACAAGGACTTATCACACAGATCCACAAGGAACTAACCAGACTAAACTAAAACAAAGTGAACAACCCAATCAAAAAATGAGCAAAAGAGCTAAAAAGGCAATTCTCCAAAGAGGAAATGCAAATGGCCAGCAGGCATATGAAAAAATGCTCAACTTCTCTTGTCATCAGAGAAATGCAAATCAAAACCACTATGAGATACCACCTCACACCAGTGAGAATGGCAAATACCAAAAAAAAGTAGCAACAACAAATGTTGGTGAGGATGTGGAGAAAAAGGAACTCTCTTACACTGCTGGTGGGAATGCAAGATGGTCCAACCATTTTGGAAAGCAGTATGGCGGTTCCTCAATCTACTAAATATGGAAGTTCCATATGATCCAGCAATCCCACTCCTAGGAATATACCCAAAAGACACAAAAACTCTGATTCAAAAGAATACCTGCACCCCTATGTTTATAGCAGCACTCTACAATAGGTAAGACCTGGAAACAACCTAAATGCCCAAAAACAGATGAGTGGATCAGGAAGCTGTGGTACATATACAATAGGTAAGACCTGGAAACAACCTAAATACCCAAAAACAGATGAGTGGATTGGGAAGCTGTGGTACATATACACAATGGAATACTACTCAGCAATCAAAAATGAAAAACTAGCCGCATTCATAGGAACATGGATGGAACTGGAAGTAAGTCAGAAGTAAGTAAGTTAGAAGTAAGTCAGAAGGCAAAAGAAAAATACCAGATGGTTCCTCCCCTAGGAGGAATATAAGGGAACCAAATAAGGATCAAGGAAAGGAATAAGAACAAAAATAATAATAATAACAACAAGAAAGAAACAAAAACCAAAAATGAAAAGAGAAGGACAAACCGGGGACACTTGGTGGGGAGGGAAGAGGGGAAGGGTGGAGGGCAGAGCACGGGGACTGAGGTGATGGTGCACTGGTGTTATGGTGATGGGGAATACATGGAGATTACAATTGATGTCAAATATATGTAAATTTTAAAAATATATTAAAAAATAATAAAAAAACAAAATAGAATTCATTTAAAAACAAGAAACACAAAAAAAATGCTGGTTAGGGTGTGTAGAAAAAGAAACACTCTTACACTGTTTGCGGGAATGTAGACTTGTCCATATATAATGAACTTGTATAATGAACTGCAAAAGTTCCTTAAATGACTACAAATATATAACGCATCAATTTCAATACTAGGTTTCTACTCAAAGGACACAAAAACACTAACTCAATAAGAAATGTACCCCGATATTTATAGCAGCACTCTTTGCAGTAGTCAAGATAAGGAAACAGCCGAAATGCCCCAGAATAGATCAGTGGATCAAGAAGATCTATATATAGATCCATATATATATGTATAGATATTCTAAATCTATCCATGTATCTATGTATCTATTTATCTAATCTATGTATGTATGTATGTATCTATCTACCTACCTACATACCAGAAAGGATAATCTTATGATATTCATGGTAATATGAATGGAACTGGAAGGGATTATCCTCAGTAAAATGAGCCAGACAGATAATGATAGAGTTTTTCACTTATATGTAAAATAAAGAGAAATCAAACAAAATATCAGACAAAGACAAACTTTAAAATGAACACTTAAAACTGAACATAGATCTAAAACATTCAGGATGGAAAGAGGAAGAGGAAGAGGGAGAAACAGAGGGGAAGAAATGAGGGAGCTGGAAAAGTGGGTAGATAGAGGAAAAGGAGAGCTTGCAGGTAAGTTTACATGTGCTAATTTTTCCTACTTTTTCTCTGTAGATGTAGCATAGACTCACACTGAAATAATACATGTTCTACTGTTGAAGCCAACGCTAGGAAAAAATATAAAATAACTGATACAATAATCTGAGTTACTTTTACCACAGTAAGTCCAACCAAAGAACTTATGGTATAGAGAAAAATAACTGAATCTTTCCTATACAGAAATCTTAGAAATGATGAGGATGTCCTCTAACTTTGGTTCTTCTTACTTTGGCTCATGGAGTTAAAAGGTCAAGAGGCAATTCTACTAATCCTATAGTGAAAAGCAATCGGTGAGTCTTCCTAGCTAACTACTTCAAGCTGCAGTAAAAGTTCATTTTTTTTATTTTACTGTTAAATAAAGCAAAACAAGACAGTCAGAATTCACAGGTGATGTGGTGAGAGACTTATGAAGACTACACCTGAGGTGAAAAATGAAATATTGTACAAAAATGAACAATGATGTAACAAAATAAAAAAGTCTAGTTTAAAAATATTTATATGCTTCCTATAATATCTCAAGACACAAGTGTGCCATGTATAATAATTTAAGTGCAAAACTGTAGAAAATTCTCATTCAATTCAGTGAAAACTTCCTGTAATTCCAAATTATTACAGTATGGAAAAACTCAGGTGACAAGTCTCAGAGTGTGTGTGTGTGTGTGTGTGTGTGAGAGAGAGAGAGAGAGAGAGAGACTTTTATTCCTCATTTTTGAAAACTCTGTCTTACCAAAACATAAGGTATTTACTAAACTATAGGAGCTATCAGCATGATTTTATCAATATAGTCAGCTAAAGTGATATCCTATTAAAACTATAATATAGCCAAGTACCTTTAAGTTTATATTGTATGTGAGAAATCAGAAAGTTGATGCATATTTGAGGGAAGATGGAAGTCTCTCATGAGAGACTATAAACTTCTAAGTTACTCTCTATTCATGAATAAAGTAAAAAATGAATAACAGTAAGAGTTACCAGCAGATGAACTGAGTAACTATAAGAAGAAAATGAGGAGTTGCTCTACATGTACTAATTTGATCTAATATAACATGCACCTTCTAACATGATTTTATATTTGAAATATTTATTTCTTGCTCACAAATATTTGATGTAGTGAACCTAGTTTGGTGGGTTTCTTATGCATCACATTGTATTCTAACTAATACATTCAGGAACCTGGAGTTCTATCACATGATCTTTGGAGTACTTTACTTCCAGTCATGCAAAGTGGGAGAAGTGTGTGAGAAATTGTAATAATTACTCTACATTTAGAATTAAAAATGTTGTGCTTCATTATCCCAGAGTTCGCAAGATATCAGCCACATGATCCAGTCTGAATGCAAGTTGGGACAAAATAATCTCCCTAAATGTTTGGGAGGAAATTAAAATCATTTGATATAATATTTTATTTTTTTTCTAACACATATTCCAATTAAGACCAAAACTTGTTAAGGTATGATGAACACATTATTTCCCATTGATTCTCAGCCTTCTCCAATGAACCTATTACAGGTTTGTAAGGTGATACACTATAAATCAACCTTTCAAGTGATTTGATGACTGAACATTTCAGCATTTATTTTAGAAGTGAAATATGGCTATTAGTTGATTATTTTAATATAATGGTAAGGTCAGTAACTACCATTTGACTAGTCCCACAAATATAAATGTGTCCACCAAATAGGGATCTTATTATGGCTATTGCTAACTGAAAAGATATTAATTTTAGCTATGAATTTAGGATTTGGGAATGTGACCACAATGGATATTCAAGTTCAACTGTGCTTACCATGCAATATTTATATAAATTCCATTTGTCTCTGAGACAAATTTCTATTGAAACTCACTCATAAATGCATTTTTTGAAACTGTGTTTTTCATGTAAATCTCTTCCTTAAAACCTTCCTGAAGTAGGTGCATTTCTGAGAGCTCTGAGAAAATATAATTAGGTTATACTTCAATCAATTGGCCAAAATATTTCCAGCATTTTAGAATTTCTCTGAACTCAGAATTCAATATCTTTGAATTCTGATATATTCAAATGTCAGGTGATTTCTTTCTTTTTTAAATCATTTGGGCACTTATACTAGAAATTAAATCATTGTAAGAATGACATGAACACTGTACTCATAATAATAATTTGACTAATGCATTTTTTCTTTCTTTAGTGAATGCCATCCACACTTATTTTTTCTTTTTTAATATAATTTTTTAAAATTTACATATATTTGACATCAATTGTAATCTCCATGTATTCCCCATCACCATATCACCAGTGCACCATCACCTCAGTTCCCCATGCTCCCGTCTGCCCTCAACCCTCCCCTTCCCCACCAAGTGTCCCCGGTTTGTCCTTCTCTTTTCATTTTTGGTTTTTATTTCTTTCTTGTTGTTATTATTATTATTGTTCTTATTCCTTTCCTTGATCCTTATTTGGTTCCCTTATATTCCTCCTAGGGGAGGAACCATCTGGTATTTTTCTTTTGCCTTCTGACTTACTTCACTGAGCATAATCCCTTCCATTTCCATCCATGTTCCTATGAATGTGTCTAGTTTTTCATTTTTTTATTAGAGTAGTATTCCATCCACACTTATTTTTTAAAAACATTCTTAGTATGTTAAAATACATTAATAAGTTTCTGCACTTTATGAATTAAAATTAATCTTTTTCTACTTAAACCTTTCCTTTTCTTCAAACCATGACAAATTTAGAGTTTATTCATCTTTGCATTTTGATAGAGGAAGTGTTTATTTTTGTATTTAAAAACTTAAGATATACACTTGCTTTCCTTGCATTATAAACATTATCCACTTTTTATTGCTAAATATTGTCCAAAAGCAAGTGTATATTTAGCTCACAGCTGATATATAGAAAGGTGAGCTATACTTCAATTCTAATTGAAAGACTTAATAGATTTATTGTATTTATTTTATATAATCTATTTATTGTAAAATAGATTTTACAAAGCAGTGCATTCCAGAAGAAACTGAATGGATTCTCACCATCTTCATTCATTGCTATGTCTTTATGAAGGTAACCAGAGAAAGAATATGGTACCTTGCCAGAAAATCATAATCTTTTTCTCTCTGTCTTTTTCTGACTTTCTAAGTTACAGTTTATCATTTGTCTCTCATGAATATCACTAAGTCACAAAATAGGATTTATATGGAATAAAGCAGAAAAATTTATTTATGGCAGCAAGCAAAAAAAAAATTTATTTGATGTAGTAAAACAACCTGAGTTCAAGTGGATTGAGAAGAAAAGGTAGGTTGTATCCAGACTTAAAGGTCATCCACTAGCACTAGCACAGGGAAGCACTGCAGCTAGAATCTGTGATATGAGGTGGGTAATACTCTGAAGATGGTAAGGAAAGGGAAGTTGCAGCTGATCAGATCCCTTGCACAAGTGTCTCCACAGACATGAAACTTGAAGACTCTTTTCAAAACCCAGCAAATATACCCCTGTAATATTGCCAGCATTTGGAAGCAGGGAGCACAGATGGAACTAAGAAGTCAGCAGTGGTAGGCACAGGTGCAACTATTATGAAAAGGCAGGAATAAGATACACAGATTTATTTTTCCTTGTTTCTAAAATTCAAAAGAGAGAGTTAAATCTACACTCTCCACCTTCTAATGGTTTACTTAATTGTTTTAAAAACACATTGTTTTAAAACACAGTACATAATTGACATGTATAGTTTACACATCTTCAGAATATGTCACCATACTATATTCACCACCAAGGCACTCATATGAAGTTCTCCACCATGAACAACTGCTATGCACTTGGAGGTGTTAAGATGCCATTGAGTGACTGACACACTCCCACCCTGACCCAATAAATGTTGCAGAGAATGCCCAAAAAAGCAAAATTGAAAAAAAATTACTTGAAAATGAAATTTTAGTTGGGTTCAGACTATTTAATCAAGTCTGGAATACCAGTTCATTAGTGTTTTTTTCTGAGTATGCATCTCTAATTTTATTCTAATTATTTGATTTTCTTTAACTTCAACATAAGAATGTTAGAAGGAATTTGAATTCAATTTATGCTCTAATTCATGAAATAAAAAATCATCCATTTCCTTTTCTGGTCAGTGATATAGATCCTGTGGCAATTGAAAGTATAATATCCTTTCAGCACAATGACTTCAAGAATCTATGACTACAGTGAAAATTTAAGGATCTGATCGCTATGTTATTTTCCCTAATTTAAGTAAGTATAAAGCTTTCCCCAATACACAACTATATAATTGTTCATCTTTAAATGTTTTTATGTCTCTGGCTATTCAAGAATCCAGACCGCTTCATTGCTATTGACATAGTTCTTCTACGTACTGACAACTTAATTAGCTACCATAGAAAACAACTTTTACATCCCAGAAAAATCAATGAGAGTCACTGTGTTTTGCCCCATGTCAACTCAATAACAAATTAAAAGTTTTCCTCATCAACACGTGGGTTTAGCTCATTCTATGTCATCCACTGTATAGTGAATGGAGATAACACCAATCAAGTTGACTAACATGCACAATAAAAGAAATTCAATCTATGGGACTGTTCACACAATGAAAGAATCTGCTGAAGAACTGGAAGAAAGAATAAGCACTAGTGAAGTCCTGGGATGTAGGAATTAATGGACTATTTTTTCATTGTGTCCTTTTTAAATCAAATTTCTATAAGAAAGAAATAAATTGAGAAAGGCAAGGAAAATTAATTGAAACTCAAGTGAAAACTATAAGCAATGGAAAAGAGTAGTTACCCAAAGGGAAATTAATGTCATTAAAGAAGAGGAAACGTAGGTTGACAAGATCAACTAATAATATCACTATTTTGCACAACAGTTAGAAACTGTAACTACTGTGCAACAGTTAACTTTAAAAAGTTTATTATAGAACAAAATCAGCAATAGAAATAAAATAAAAAATTAAAAGTGACAATGCAGAAAACTAATTCAATGTAAGATTCAGAAATCATTCAAAATTAAGAGAATGTGGGAAAACCAAGGCAACCTGCATTATTATAAAGAAAAACAACTTACCTATATATAGAGAGAACCATCCATCAGCAAATAAGTTCTTTGAAGTCCACAGAATAAACTTCAACTTAAATCTTTTGTCTTCTTTTATTTTTTTCTACCATTTAGTGGATAAAATATACCATTCCTAATATATTTAATAATTCCATTTCCACTGTGAATTCAAATGTTATTATATTTTCTAGGATCATATTCCATTTATTCAGTCATTTTCATGATGCATATTGGTGTTTTGTATATATGTAACTGATACTTAAATAAAATCAATTTAAGCCCCATCAAATATTAGAATATTTTAAAAGTCAAAGTCACTCTAAAGAATACTCAGATGGATTAACAAAGTAGAAAATGACCTCACAGTCAACTAGAACTATGTCCATAAATTTGTCTGTAATTATTTTAGGACACATAAAATTTCAACAAGTGAGAAAATGATAAAATTTTCAAAAACAATCATTTAACAATTTGGAACATTAACTTCAAATCAAAATTAATTTTCAGATAAAATAGTTATAAAATTATAACAAATAAATGAATAAATAAATGAAACTTCAAAATAAATGTGTTCTATTAAATAGCTATAAGACTATAATAACTATATGTCAGAGAAAACTGTAAGGACAATTTTAGTCAAAATTACTTAAGATATTTTAAATGATTTAAATGATTTTATACGTGAAACATAAAGAAAAGTATTAATGTCAAAACTACTTGCCCAAGGATTGCAATGTATGACTATTGTTGAGAGATGACTTTCTACTTTTGACCCTAATCCTCTAAACAAGGCATATACACTTAAGAATAGCTGTATAGGGAAAATTGCCAAGATTGCAATGTAATAATGTTCAAGGCATATGCCTACCCCGCACCAGATTATTAAGTATACAAAAAAATAATAATTTCCTTCACTGAAGAACATTTTTTTTTAAGTTTTTAGAAGGGTCTTAACCTTCTCCCTGGAACAATTTGTTTAATAGTCAGAACAAAGATAGTTTCTGTTTCTCCCTCTCTTCATACCATACAGCATCTCCTTTCTGCCTTTTTTTCCTCCTTCCCTCCCTCTCCTACTCTTTCTGTGACTCCTAGAGTTGAAGATGTCTGAAGAGCTTGTCAGAAGTTTTATGTAAGTCCTGGTCTCCTAATATCAAGTAAGGAGGGAGAGAGAGAGACAGAATGGGGAAGATTTTGGAGATGGCAAAGTAATGAATCATGAAATTATTTGCAAAGAGCGAGATAATGAAGCAATCAAATATTGTTAATTAGTTGGTAGTTTTAAAGTAGATAGAATGATTAATGCTTACTAGTCTACTTTTGCTTTTTGTACAATATGCAAAGCCCGTTTAGTTAATATAAAAATAACCAACACAATACTATAGCTATTGTATGGTATGAAGAGTTGGATTTTCTCTGAATGTATAAAAATAATCCACCACTACTGTTTGTCAATTATAATTTTTAATTATCACAATATTCTTTTTTTTTTAAAATTTATTTATTTATGTATACAAGAGCTGGGGTACAGGCCAGAGTCCAGGGCGGTGAGAGGATTCACCAGAGACAGAGCCAGGAGCAGAACAGACAGACCAAACGAAACACACTGCTGAGGGGAGCAGTGGGCAAGGCAGGAGAAGTCCGCTACGCCATGTGGGTCCCCTCCCTGGCTGGCGGCAGGGATTGAATTCATGCTGCAGTGGCCGTGGTTTGCTTCATAGTGTGATGCTTAACCCACTGCACCACCAGGGAGGCCCCACAATATTCTTTTATGTAACTTTCCATGAAGCATCTCAGAAGTTAGATTAGAACATTGAAGGAATTAGCTGTTTGACATTTTGAGGTAGGAAGAACATACACTGATTCCTTTGATTCTGGAAATGAGATATCACAAGCAATTGGTAAACACTACATAGTGAATGCTTGGTAGTATTTATTTTTCTTTTTTTTTTTAAGATTTATTTATTTATGCATACAAGCACTGGGGTACAGGCCAGAGGTGTGGGGGGTGAGAGAATCCATCAGACAGAGTGGGGAGCAGAACAGTCAGATCAATAAAATACACTGCTGAGGGGAGCAGCGGGCAAGGCAGGAGATGCCTACAGGGCCATGTGGGTCCCCTCCCTGGCTGGTGGCAGGTATTGAACTCGTGCTGCAGTGGATGCATTTTTCTTCATAGTGTGTTGCTTAACCCACTGCGCCACCAGGGAGGGCCCGCTTGGTAGTATTTCTTAAATCCAGAAAATAGGAACTTATTCACACTATGAGAACACTGAGGTAGTGACATTGAAAGGCAAATTTGTCATCTGTGTGGTATATTGTCATACACACCACTACAGAGTTTATGGTTTCTTTTATAATTTTTTCCAATTGTCTCTTCAAAAGCAGACAGTATGTTATTATGGTAACTTGACTTTTTCTATATCATATAAATGGTATTGCTATAATGCAGTTATTCACATGTACTTGTGTTTCTCTTCTTTCTGTACAGTAAGATCTGAAACATCTGATTGGAAAGGTTCTTTGTAATCCCTAGTGGCTAAAATAATACTAAAAACATGATAAATAAAATTTGTTTAATCAGTGAAAAGTTGCACTATTGAATAAAATGGAAAGGTGATGTTATCAAACTAATATTCACAAGTAAAATAAGATATATAGATAGAAGTAGATATAGATATATATAGAAAGAGACACAGATATAGCTATAAAACCTTGTAGTAAGTAGGATGAGTATGTTTGAAATGGTACAAAAGAGAGAGGGGACAGCCAAATATATCTTGATATTATGAGGTATAAAGAAGATACACAGACAATGCATTTCAATACATATATATAAATATATATATACACACCAATAACATTGGTATAAATGAAGGTATTATACAGAAAAGATTTATTTACTTAGTACTGAAACTGCAGCATTGTATCTTTTCTTGTTAAACAATTTAATAGAAAAATGGTGTATATATAGAAAATTTAATAGATCATAATTGTACAGATCTATTTTTTATACAGATCTATTTTTTTTACAGCTTGAATACAGCTCATCTTCACTTTTCTCTAATATTGTTTGAAACTGAAGAGAAAACATGACTCATATTTAGCTGATAGAAAATAAATAATTCATGAAATAAAAAAGATTGTGATTCCATCTGAAAATCCAGTTCATAAGTCAAACAAATAAACTCAAATTAGAGAATGTCCCTGTTGAGTGTATTAATACATATGAGTCTTTCATCTTTGGCAGGGCATTGGAGGATAGCAGTTGTATATTAAAGTGAATAAAAATACAACTCCTAATTTTTAACCCATTATTAACATCTATTTAGCCCAAAACATGTGAGAAATCTGCCTTCTCTGTGAGTGAAATTGAGGGCAGCAGGGTTAGGAACCAATAAGTTTCTAGCCACTCTTTATGGTAGTTCATAAGCATGAAACAAAGCCCATTTCTTGGATATCTTTCATACAAAGCAAAAACTTTAAGATGCTAGACTAGGGACTATTAGTTAGCATCCCAAAAAGAGGCCTTTTGCTTTGGGAGAAAAGTAGAAACAAAGACACCTACCACTTGACAAGAAAGAGAAAATAATTCCAAACCCAAAACTCTGACTTCACTCAAATAAAAGATTCATTGCCACTTGAATAGGTGCAATAAATGGTTTCATGTCCCAATGCCCTAAATATAAAAAACAACATTTTGTTATATTAAGCAGGGAGGAAAAGGTATGTCAAGACATCTCTACCCTTAAGGCAGAGAGACTCAGCCAAAATAACCACATATCTCCTTGACTCCTGCATAAATCAAGTATTGAATAGAATCCACGGCAGAGATAAAGACTGAGTCTAGACTGAGATCGTTATGCTAAGTGCAAACTTACAAGAACTGTAGATCAAACAAGAACTCTGAGGAAAATTAAACAGTACTCCATGCCTAGAACACAAAGTTGTAGCAGTCATGCATTATATATAATTTAAGCCAGGGTGAACTTTGAAGATAACGCTAACCACACACACAAAAAAAAACAACAAAAAAAACAAAAAAAAAAACAAAACAAACTTATATCCTACTTAATTACTGACTAGATTAACTCAATGCCCCATACTAAAAAATTGAAAAAAGAAACCACATGCCTATTAAAATAACATTTATCTTAATGTTGACTCATAACATATCCAAAATTCAGGTAATGTGGCAACCCCTGAAACAAGAAAACAGAAAAATAAAGCAACCCACAGACCCATACTTACAAAAAACCAATAATTTAAAATAAATTTGATTAATATGTTTAGAGATCTATTAAAAATTTTGGAACATTGGGCCTCCCTCGTGGCGCAAGGGGTTAAGCACTGCACTATGAAGCATCCACAGCCACTGCAGCAGGAGTTTGATCCCCAGTCAGGGAGGAGACCCACATGGCACAGCAGACATCTCCTGCCTCGCCCACTGCTCCCCAAGCAGTGTACTTCAATAAATCTGCCTGTTCTGTTCCCTATTCTGTCTCTGGTAAATCCTCTCATCCCGCCCCACACACTTCTGGCCTGTACCCCAGTTCTTGTATCCATAAATAAATAAATCCTTAAAAAAATTTGGAACATTATGCAATCTGGATGTATAAATAGTCATCAGCTCCATCAAAATATGTAACATTTGTTGCAATGTGTAAACAATTCTCATTGCTCCTTTTAGTCAATATCTTTTAAAACTTTTATCATTATTGGTTTATAACATTATGGATTGATTTTTGCATATTTTGTGACATAAGATATATACATACATATACAATATTACTAATCTGGTTCTTTTCTAAAAACTATTGGGGTCATTCATTCTGACTTTGCATTTAGTGGTGGGTTGTTCTTTTTCATAATTATTTATAGAGAAGACGCTGATGAGAAATGTGAAGGAGAATAACAAGTGATGGGAACATTTAGATTATAAAAGTCAATGTTACCAGTAACCCTGGGTCAGTGACTAGAAATTCATACAATCAGGAAGAAAACAAATTAAGTCTGAGGTGCCTGAAATACCCTCAGTACACATGCAGAAATCATTATCTAAAGTCATTGGTAAGAAATAAATGTGTTTCAAAATTCAGATTTTAAAAATACTTTGGCCGCAAAATAAGATTTACTTTCATTTTGTATACTTTTATTTTTTTTTTTTACTTTTTGCATTAATGAGTAAGGGATTTAGAAACTAAAACATTTTCACTTGACATGCCGATGACAAGACCTCAGTACAATTTGAGTGTGGAAATAGACATTTTGCAGTTTCTGGCATACATAAAATAAATGACATAACTAAAGTAAGAGTGTTTAGATTATAGGGAATAAAAACTAAAAGAAAGATTAGGGGGGGTCCTGGACTGCACACATCTTTATAAGGAAAGTAAACAAGGATAAAGGAGAGATGACAAATCTTAATTGTACAGAGAAGTGACTCTGAATTCTGATCACATGTGATAAAATCAAAAGAATGCTACAGAACAATTAGGGTGTATGTGTATGTGTGTGTTGTAGAGAGAGTTAGAGCCAGAGATAAAGACAGAAACACAATAGAAAAAGAGACTTATTTTACAGAATTGCAGATACAATTATGGGGACTGGCAAGTCCAAACTACAATTCAAGTCAAATGTTTTCTTGAGGAGAATTCCTTCTTGCTCAGAAACTGTCATTTTTAATTTTTTTTTCAGGACTTCAGTTGACTGGATATAATCCACATGGATTATGTAGAACAATCTGTTTTATTCAAAGTTCACTAATACAAACATTAATATCATCCAAAAACAACTTCACAGAAACATCCCAAATGTTTGACCAGATCTGGGTACCATATTTCAGTAAAGCTGATACATAGTTAGTCATCATAATAGTTAAATCGTCAAATGTTTAGAAAATATAAATTATATAAATAGTAAATTGCTTCTGGATTTAGTAGTCCCTTTATTTCCTGGTTATGTATGTTGACTCAATTAAACATAAAAACACATATATTTAAGTTAATTTCTTCAGAGCTACTATAATAATTTCTCCCCTGTTTTTGCCTGTTGTTTGAGGACTCTATATTCTTTTGAATATTGTTGGGGTCTATATCTCTATCATTATTTAACTGCAGTGTGACTTGCTCAGGGAAAGCATTTCAATTTTACATGGCATAACCAACAAGTTGTAAAACTGTTGTATCTCAGTGCTACTTCTCACACTTATTAGTATTCTCCTCTTCATTTTATTGTCATTATTCCCTCTAGGACCTTATTATTTCTAATTCAGAATATAGAAATTGCATAATAGGTGCCCACAATGATCAATATCAATTTGTAATTTTCTTCTTTTTCATTTTTAGGCAGTTTTTTTTTTGTCCAAGGTTTTAAGTTGTAATCGATGGTATATAACTATATGTTGAATCTCTTTCATTTAAAAAGTCCCTAAATATTTTAATGATCCTAATATTATGAATACTGGTGATCTGATAAGTATATCTGTAACACTGTACCATAGTCAATTGCTGCAATCAAGAACTTTTTATAACAATATCATAACATAAGTATTGTAAATATGGAAGTTTACATATCTACATTAAGGTTTTTGGTATTTTGTTTTGTTTTGCTTTTTGCCTCCAATCCTACATGCTCCAATACTGTACAAATAAAAATTGGTGCTCTGATGATGGATAACATGAAAGTTCATCAAAATATAAAAACTGAAATTTCCATACAATTAAATTACATTTCTGGGTATTTGCCCTAAAAATACCAAAAAAAAATATTCAATAAGATGTATATACCATTATTTACAATAATCAATAATTGAAAATAACATTAGTACCCAACAATTTATTTCATTAAAATGGTGTACCTACACACACATGAAATGTTACTGAGCTATAAAAAAGGTGAAATTCTGCCATTTGAATAAACACAAATAGACCTAGGGGGTATTATAGTAGAGAAATAAGTCAGACAGAGAAAATCAATGTATGATTTCACTTATATGGAACATAAAGAAACCAAACAAATGAATGTTCTAAATGAAACGAAAATTAAGCTTTCAGACTGCAAGACCAAATTAGTGTATACCAGAAGGTACGATAAAAGAGCCCTGGGTAACCTGGTTACAGGTATCAATTGTATGGTGCAGAAAATACTTAAACTTTTGTTAGTTTAATGTACACACACAGATGTTGATTTACTGTCATGCACAGCTGTATTTACATGTTATAATACAACATTATTTCTTTTTTTTTTTTTAAAGATTTATTTATTTATGCATACAAGCACTGGGGTACAGGCCAGAAGTGTGGGGGGTGAGAGGATTCACCAGAGACAGAGCGGGGAGCAGAACAGGCAGATCAA
>JAGFMF010012055.1:65137-77707 GCA_019455555.1 Galemys pyrenaicus
GTACACTGCTGAGGGGAGCAGCGGGCACAGCAGGAGAGGTCTGCCGCACCATGTGGGTCCCCCCCTGGCCGGCAGCAGGGATCGAACTTGTGCTGCAGTGGCTGCGGTCTGCTTCATAGTGTGTTGCTTAACCCACTGCGCCACCAGGGAGGCCCAATACAACATTATTTCATTTTTTAAAAAAAGAGTAAAAAATATTCCTTAAGTAACATTCATTAGCAATTCTTACATCTCTGTCAGTTAGTCATAAAAACTCTTCTTCCCTTCATTTTTCTACAAGATTTTTGCTTCAAGGGACTAAAGTGATGGTGCACAGGTGAACTGGTAGTGGAAAATCCATATTGACTACACCTGATGTAAAATATATATATAAAGAAAGAAATGAATTAAAACAGAAAAAAATTTCTTGGTAACTTAGGTCTCTCATATTTCTCTCGCAACTGCACAGTATGCATATTCTGAATATTCTTTTGTTAAAATATGCTCTATTCACTAATACTAAATTCAACCTTAGTGTGTTTTTGTTTTGGGTTTGCTTCACCTAACTGTTTTGATTTAATGACATTGAGGCTTACAGTAGCTTTCTGTAATCATATGACTGATAGAGTATAAATAAATTATATTATTGCAAGTACAAGTATAAATGTTCCTTGTAATATGTTAAGATATATTGGGTTATAATAACGTCTAGTTCTACTTGTGTTAATGTAATCTTAAATAGTTCAGCTCCATTCCCAGTTCTAATTCTAAGAGTTCTTTCTTAAAAGGCTGAAAAATATTGCTTAATAAGATTTCATCTTTAGAAGAAAAAAGTATCTAAAATGTAGAATGTAGAAAAATTCCTAATAGAGGCAAGGCAACCTATAGATTCAGGTATAGATATGCATATTTTTATGCATGGATATATTAAATAGAGGATGGATAATGATAGAGGAGTATGATGATGGAGGTGGTGGTAGATAGGATGGAGATAGAGAGAGATAGACACATACATACATACATTCATACATACATAAATAGAGTATATCCAATTTTCTTACCATTTTTCATTCCTTTATAACTTGCTGTATATGTATATTATTTTATCAAGAGTACACTAACCAAGTAAACTGCTGTTAATCTATTGATTTATAAAAATATGAGCTATATTATTTTTAAAACTCAGGAGTTTCCAATGTAGAGACTGGTTTTTTGTCTCCCAAAACCTGAGGTGAAATTTACATGAAAATTTCCTGAGTCCATACTAATCTTCAAACTTACCAAAGAATAAAGACTATATATTTAGACTAAGGTACAGATGTAAACATTTTAATAATTCATGAACCATTCACTTTAAATTCTGATTGAGAATATACATTTTTGAGGGTGTTTTCCAACTGGAATACTTTATCCTCGATATGTATAGGTTTTATTAGAAAATTGTTCCAAGATAGTCTTAAAGGGAATAATTCCCAGATTCTTGACTTCCACATTTATTGTTTTGAAAACATATCTGCCTGAGAACAAAAGTATGTTAAAGAAAATCTCTTCTCACCTTTTATAAACATCCTTTCCCATATGATAAAAAGTCTTACTTAACTTTATTTTAGTATATGGAATTACCTTGAGGTTAAAACTTCCAAAACAGCCATTGAGCAGATCATTTGAAATATTTTCACAGGTATTGGTTTCCAAAATTTTGCTTTCAAAAAAATTGAGAGTCCATGCTAATAGCCTTTATTTATAATCAATAAATCATTGATTTTATAACTTAAAAGTCATTTCATATATTCAAGTGAAATAATTACCTTACTGAATGCCTGCGATTGATTTGGGAGTTTCATCTTTTCTTTTTGGTAACCTCTGATTTAACATTTGTTGGTCAAAACCCAACAGTTCATTTTGATAACCATGTTATCAATACTAGTTGGCTATGATATTAATTATTGTTAAGGCTTAACCTAATATTATACCAGATATGCTGAAATATTTGAAGTATATAGCATTAGACATTTTTATTTAGAATCTCTATAATATCAATATATCACCATTACAGATCAATATATATCTTTTTGATATATATATACAGATCAATATATCATCATTACAGTTTAGCCTAGTTCTTAAGATCAGTCAAAGGATAATATATCTCAAAATTGGTTTACAAATCACAAACATGAGAAATAAGGAAGTTCTGCCATTTGTGACAACATTAAGGGAACTTGAAGGCATTTGCTAAGTAAAACAAGACAGATGGAGAGAGATAGATACTGCATGGAATTACTTTATATGGAAGCTCTAAAGCCTAACATGCAGTTCACAGTAGAATGGTGGTGACCAGGGTCTAGAGAGCTAGGCAGAAAGGGAGATGTTAGTTAAAGGGAAGAAAATTCTAGTTGTAAATAAAATTGGGGGTCTAATATCAGCATTGTATTTATAATTAATATTTGTGTTTTTATACTTGAAAGTTGCTAAGAAAATAGATTTTAAATGGTTACACCACAAAAAAAAAGTTATGGAAACAACTTAAGTGTTCAAGAACCAAAGAGTAGATCGGAAAGCTGTGATGTGTGTGTGTGTATATATATATATATATATACACACACATACATATATATATATACATTGTTTATATACAATGGAATACTAGTAAACTATAAAAAAGGATCAACTCCTGCCATTTTATAACAACATGAATGGAACTGGAGAAGATAACACAAAGTGAAATAAGTCAGAAGGAAAAAGGCAAATACCAGGTGGCTTAATTTATATGTAGAATATAGAGAAACATAACAGAGGATCAGTCAAAACTAAATCCATAATAACTGCAAATCTGAGGCAACCAGAGGGGAAAAATAAGTTGAGAGATGAGGGAGAAAAGAAGTCCAATGCAACCTGTTAGAGGATTGTATTAGTGGGTAGGTTGTGAAAGTAGGCAATTATAGCAGTTTAAACCTATAATCTCTAAAGCTGACAGAATGATGAAAACTTACTTTACCTCAACAAATACAATTTTTAAAAACAAAAAAACATTGCAATTTTTCATTTACAAAAAAAGTGATTATTATTATGTGACATGATGTCAAGTGATAATGGCAATACTACTTCAATATAACATATATGTATATGTGCTCAGTATTCATTTAACAAGTTGTATACTTTAAAGTTACATAGTTTTATGTCAATTATATAGTATCTCAATAAACCTGGGGGAAACGTTGATTTGACCTGTACAACCAAAGTAAAAAACAATCTACACTTGGAAATTGATGCAACTATGATTGACATTTCTAATGTTGTGCTAACCATGAAAACTTCATATTCTCATGTATTAATTTTAAAACATATTAATATTATAACTTTTAAAAAATGCCCAAAGATGTAATTTTTACCTCCTAAAAAATGTGGAAGTGTTCTAAACAGTGAAATTAGTTTTAAGTGATATGTACTATTTCTATTTGACAAATTTTTCATTCATATACAACAGTCAATATTATTTGGAAAATATTTTATTTTTTTTAAAGATTTATTTATTTATACATACAAGAGCTGGGACACAGGTCGGAGTCCAGGGAGGTGAGAGGATTCACCAGACACAGAGCAGGAAGCCGAACAGGCAGATGGACTGAAAAACACTGCTGAGGGGAGCAGCGGGTGAAGCAGGATAGGTCTGCTGTGCCATGTGGGTCTCCTCCCTGGCCAGAGGCTGGGATCGAACTCGTGCTGCAGAGGCTGTAGTTTGCTTCATAGTGTGTTGCTTAACCCACTGCACCACCAGGGAGGTCCTGAAAAATATTTTAAAAAACAAAATTTTCAAATATCCTGAAAGAAGTAGATATTTTCAAATATTACAGAAATATAAAAGTGTATTTATGGAATATTATACATATATAAGGAAATGAATATAATAAGGAAAATGTATATAATGCATTTTACAAAATATTCAATAAATTTAATCAAACACAACTTATTTCACTTAAGTACTCTTATTAATTTTGAACAAATCTAAAATCAAAGTTAAGGAGGTTATGTAACTATTTCTCCTCGGCAAATTAAAACATTACTGTGCTTCCAGTAACATCTAGTAGCAGAGAAGTCAAAAGTCTGAGAAATTGTTTTTTACAATTCAAATATTGAAGAATTATATTAAATGCTTCACCACTCCATTGATGTGAGGTGACATAAACATTGATGGAGGCCACTGAATGAAAAGTTTAATTCCATCATAAAGTTGACCAAATAGGTGTAAGATGTATGCTTTCAATTACATATATAATTAGTTAAAACATTAAATGCACATTCTATTAATCTCCATTTACTTTTATTGTATTATAATTCTTTAACTGTTTCAAAATATATAAATGTAGTTCCATATTGTCCTTGGGGAATAAGTTCTAAGATCCACCCTAAGTGATGTCTGATACTGGGATAGTATGAATCCTAGATATAGTATAACTTTTCATTGCATACATACATATCTGTGATAGCATTTGACTTATGAATTAGGCACAGAACTACAAAACTAAAATTTAAATGGAATAATTATGACAATATACTAGAATAAAAATGTATGGGTATGCTATATCCCAAAATATCTTAATTTATTATACCTGGTATTCCCAAACTGCATTTGATCATGAGTAATTGAAACTGAAAAGTTAAAATGTAGATGAGGGCATACTATTTTAAAATTTTGGTTGCAATTATTTAAATGTATAATTGGTATTTATGATATAAAATATTTATATCTAAACATATGGTTAATCTTTCCATTCTAACATTTAGTTTCCATTTTTCCAATATAAATTTCTTCAAAAATATTTTATTCACTCCTCACTCATCTTAAACTCCTATATGAAGATTTTACTATACAGAAAGCATATTTTCTAACTTTTTTGGGACAAAGCTCTAACTGAAAAGCTCCTTACATTTTCTTCCTAGTAATTTATGGTTGGCTCCTTTCAGTATCCATTAGAAAATCACATTATATTTTAAAATAATAGTTTGATATTCCATTTACTCTGAGTAAACTCAGAGTTCTGAACTCTTCCTTCCTATACAAGTTGGTAGAATAAATAAATTGGACTCACAAATGGCTATATTGATTGTGTCAAAAACACTAGTTTTTATGTTATTTTAATAATAACTGCCTTGAGGTTAACTATTTTATACATTTTTCTGACCAAAATATATACCTTTACATGAGTAAAAAACCTTTTTTATTAATGTTCTTTCCAGTGCTTGCATTGTAGCAATCAGTTTGCTGAAAAACAATGAACAAAACACAGAATTTTTCTTGAGAAATAGTACTTATACATGTAGATATAGGAAGATATCTTTCATAAATATGAAATATTATGTTGTGAATTCTGTTTTTATGTTTTGTTATTTTTTATCGATAACAATCAAACCATTTAGATGGAAAAGAAGAAATGTATGTTCAAAACTGGTTATTCTCACTAATTAACTAAGATGTAAATTAGGCTTAGATTTGATTTTTCCTCTCATCACATACCAATTGCATAACTATAAACCAAGTGCTTATATTATTAGCTTTAATTTCTTTACATATGGAATTAAAATAATTTTATTTATATCCCAGATTTTTCTTTTTATTTTAAAGATGTATTTATTTATGCATACAAGACTGTGGTACAGGCCAGAGGTGAGGGGGTTGAGAGGATTCACCAGAGACGGAGTAGGGAACAGAACAGGTAGATTGACTGAAGTACACTGATGAGAGGAGCAGCAGGCAAGGCAGGATAGGGTTGCTGTGCCATGTAGGTGACCTCCCTGGTGGGGATCAAGCTGGCACTGCTCTGGCTGTGGATGCTTCACAGTGCGGTGCTCAACCCCTGTGCCACCAGGGAGGCCCTATCCCAGATTTTTTCATACAAATTTTAAAATTGTGTTTTTAAAACTATTGGTGGAAAGGAACATATTTAAGTTTTATTATGATCTAGCTGATTATTGGAACATCTATAATATTCATGTTTCAGACCAATATTTATAATTTTGTATAATGTAATTCAAAACAGGTCATAAATTACCTTGAATCTAAAGGAAAGGGATTATAGAGGAGAGAAAAATAAGTTATGTGTAAAATCTAAACTTTAATTTGATAATAGAAAGAGGTAGAAACTCAGTCCTTGATATTGACTAAAGACTGAAAGGATAGTAGTATACATATATAGCATAAAATACACAAAAATAATGTTTTAAAAATAACATGAGGGCCCTCCCTGGTGGCGCAGTGGCTTAAGCAACACACTGTGAAGCAAACCACAGCCACTGCATCACGAATTCAATCCCTGATGCCGGCCAGGGAGGTGACCCACATGGCGCAGGCAGACCTCTCATGCCTCCGCCCGCTGCTCCCCTCAGCAGTGTTTTTCAACTGATCTGCCTGTTCTGTTCCCCACTGGGTCTGGTGGATTCTCTCACCCCTGCAACTCTGGCCTATACCCCAGTGCTTGTATGCATAAATAAATAAATCTTAAAAAAATAATAAAAATAACTTGATTCGCAATAAACTTATTAAAACATTGAAGGTTTTTTTTTTAATTATAGCACAAATTTACAGTGATTATAATTGGGATGGGAATAATATTTGAGAAATTAAATGAATAAACTCTTTGTATTTTCCAGAGATTAAGGACAGATGCTGGCAACATACTTAAAATTCCCAGGAGCAGAAGAATTAAATGTCCAGGAGAGACAGGTGGTCAAGCAATTAAAATATCTGATTCTCAAAACTCTCTGGAGTCCAATAAAACCCTTGTAGGTTATAAAAAATAAAAACACATAGCTTTTGTGTACTATCAGTATTTCCCTTAAAATTAAGAAATAATGTAAAATATAATATAGAAGAATAAAAAAAACTAATTTTTACTTTTATAAAACTAAGGTGAGAAATATGGTGGATATATAAAATTTCAGAATTACATTTCTAAGACTAATTATGTGCTAGTTAATACTAAAATAAATGAACGTTAAAAAGTATTGTGACATTGCCTCTGTTATTTTGTACTCTACACAGCAAATTCTTCAAAGTGGTGTCTTTCAACTGCCATGCATTAAGAGAAAAATTTGCACATTAAAGCAGATAAACCTGATTTATTGTATATCACTTTCATTAATGTTGTTTAACTTACAAAGAGTAAATCAAGACTCATGTGACTAAACAATGAACTTGAGCCTGGCAAAAAGAACAAAAGAGCAATGTTGTTCAATAGATGCACAAAAAGAAAAGCACATTTATAATTTGCAAAGATTAACTCAAAAACTTTAATAGAAGATTAAACATAATGCATTTTAGAACTAGAGAAACAGAATTAGCTTCTGTTTTATCTAAGCATAATTGATAATAGAATAAAAACTTACTGTTTCAAATATAAAAAATACATACAGTATTATATTTGTCTGAATTAAATATATGAACAGAAATAGAAATGAATATGAAATATAAGAAATGTGGATTTGCTAAATGGTATTTAGTAAATTGAATAGCTATGAAACATTATCTATATTTTACATCATTATTCATCCATAGTCTTGAAGAGTTGTCATTAAGACTACGTGTGTATAATATTCATACATGATATTATAGAAATTCCCTTTCTTTTGATTAAAATATAACTTTGCTTCTAGTTGTAATAAAGTTGTTTTCCAGCCATTTGCTTTGACTCTAAACTTTTGAAAGGTTTACATTAGAATATGAGTCAATCTTGTTTTAGCTATTATTATTATTATTATTATAAATAATATATATAACCCCCATTCTTCCGAATCCTTCAAGATGCTATCTTAACCCATGACTTAGCCACTGCAAGAAAAAGTCCAAGATTTATGGAAACCTAAAACTGCCAAACTTCTAAATAATAATAATATTAATATATATTATAATATAAATAAAATTTTGATATTTCTCATTTTCCATAATATACATCTTTCACAAAATCTCTTTTTGATGGGCAGCTAACAAGTTTTTCTCTGAGATACATGTTGAGTTTTTTTTTAATATATGCATTTAAATTATAATGAATATTGTTAAATTATCTCAGAATAGATATAATAATATATATCTTTTTTATTTCTCAACAGAAGTGAACTTAATTTTCTTAAATTTGCATATAAGAAGTGAAGAATTACTATGGGGCCTCCCTGGTGGCGCAGTGGGTTAAGCAACGCACTATGAAGCAAACCACAGCCACTGCAGCAACAGTTCGATCCCTGCAGCCGGCCAGGGAGGGGACCCACATGGTGAGACAGACCTCTCCTGCCTTGTCCACTGTTCCCCTCAGCAGTGTTTTTCAGTGGATCTGCCTGTTCTGCTCTCCATTCTGTCTCTGGTGAATCCTCTCACTGCCCTGGACTTTGGCCTATACCCCAACTCTTATATGTATAAATAAAAATAAATCTTTAAAAAAAAACAAACAAAAAAAGAAGTGAAGAATTACTACATGACTTTTAGAGGATCACAGTGAATGATGAAAAGCAGCAGAACTGACAATAGAGCATGTGAATATGACTCAGAGTCATATTCACAGGTATGGTTTATCTTTTTTTTCTTCATTTTTTGTTAGCTAGACTTTATTTTCAGAACAATTTTTAAATTTACAGATAATTGAGAAAATAATGCAGAGTTCTCACATACTCTGTACCCATTTCTCCTACTCTAAACATCATATATTATTATGGTACATTTGTCATAATTAATTAACCAACTGATACATTATCACTAGTAGAGGTTCATATTTTATTTCATTCATATGTCCAAATCATATAAATTAATTTTATATAATAAAACTTTGCCACAGAAATATAATATAATCTAAAATATTATGCTAATATTTGTGAACCCAAAATTTGTCTCCTTTCATATGGATTTTTTAGTATAATTATTTTTAAGTAAATGCAGACATAGGAAAGATTCTGAAAACTGAAAATTCATGTTTTTTAAGAGACATTTACAAGGGAATTCTCCATTTATAAGGGTGTCTTCCTCACTGTACCAGGAAAATATAAATCTCTAAAAATGCATGAGAATAGAGAAGACAGAAACTTAAGTGTGCATAACAATAATATTTTTGTTAACTGTGTCTAGTAACTTCTCACAAATGACCTTCTCTTTTTCCTAACACCTCTGTCTTTAGTTAAACATGTTGTTTAAGAAATGACTCATATTAATTTCAGTTACTCATTTCCTGGTTTCCACCAATGCATACAGGACATGTACAATTTATAATTCTGATTTTTTTTTCCCTGTTGCTCTCTCTTTTACTAAAGTGGGCAAGGGGTTTGGGTCTCATCTAAAATCTACAAGAGAAGAGAAAAAATAATTCATTCCCAACAATAAGATAGCCCTATTATTGGTTGCCACTATTAAAAATAAAAAGCATCCCAGTAAATGAACATATATGTGGCTTTACGAAGTAATTCAAGATCATGAAATAACTCTTCTATTTAATAAAAGGATACTTCCTAATCGTTGTACAGAATGGAAACTTTTTATAATCAGAAAGACTGTGTATCAGAAAGAATGTGTGACAAGGTTATTTGCAAAATAAAAGAAAGATTATTTCAGAAAAAGCTACCTTCCCTTAGTGCAAGGCAAGAGTTATCATCATGCAAGTATCTCATTATACTTACTGGGAAATTAAAGACTGATTGACTTAAAACTCAGATGACACCATTTTGGGACTGCTTCATTATCAACATTGAATAACAATAATAGGTAAAAGAACAATTTTTTTACTATTATTTAGCTAGAAATTTTTACAAAGAACCCAAATGATCAACTAAGACAACAGAAAAACATTAATTTAGTACTCTATTCACAACTTTGAGTATTTTTATATACTTTTATTATTGTAATCCTCTGTTGGATAGACATTACATTCGTGCAATCCATTTGATTTAAACTCCAGTTGCCAAGTACCTCATTCGAAATCACATAACTAAATTCTTTTACTCTCAGTGCACATGCTTTTAAATTCCTTTACTCACTTCTGATAAGTTTTTGAAATGGCTCTGAGAAGTATTACATTTGTTATAATATTAATGTTATTCTTGAATAGCACAGTTACATTAAGTGCTTCATAAAATATTTGATTGCCTTTAATTAAGAAATAAAAACTTATTGGTCCTTTGTTGCAAAGGATGGCAAAAGTTATAGCCAGGCAGTGTGGAGGATATTGATAATTTTTACTATTGTTTTTGCTAAGTATTTAAATAAAATGGATGTCATTAAGACATTTATTTTACTCTGCATGGAATTAATTTATTACTTACAAAGTTTGTGGTATTTCTTCTAAGAGTTGGTGTAGAATAACTAAGCATGCAATGAGATAAGAACAAAAAAGATACATATTTGTTGCACAGAATTCTCATTTCATAATACATTGGGGAAGATCAATTGTTGGTCTTTTGGCTAACACTGGGATTGCTTCAGGCATGAGAAACTCCCTAAACTTGGAGACAATTTCTTTAGCACCCAAAAATGAGATATGATGAATCTCTATAGGAGTGTGCTAATTAAAAACTATACTCTAAACTCTACTAATATCAATTCACATACATTTCAGTTTTATCTTTTGACCATTCTGTTTCTATAAAACAGAAAATTAAAACAACAGACTATTATTTTCAATACTTTTATATTATCCATAAATACTTCTATTACGAGAGAAGTATTTTTGGCTCCTCTTGGCAAAAGCCTTTCTAACTGAGCTTTGCTAAAAATTGAAAATAATTATTTTACACTGGGTGAAGGGCTAATCAGCATTTTTTTTTCCTGATAAAACTGCTGGAAGAAATCACTAGGATAAATACATTCATATAAGAATGCTAAGGTTTTAGGGTCTTCCTGGTAGCACAGGGCTATCAAGCTATCCAGAGCCACTGTAGCATGAATTTGATCCGTACTCAGGGAGCTAACTTATATGGTACAGCTCACCTTTCCTGTCTTGTCTGCTGCTCCCCGCAACAGTGTATCTCAGTAGATCTGCCTGTTCTGCTCCTCACTCTTTCTCTGGTGAATCCTCTCACCCCCCACCTCTGGCCTGCACCCCAATTCTTGTATGTATACATTTTTTAAAAAATCCTAAAAACAGAGTTCTAATGGTTTAAGGTGGATACTTGAAAACCCAACTCCTCCATAGAGAAATTAAAAATAAAAACTTGCTTGTATGTTTGTTTATGCCTAAAAACCTAAAATTATATTCTACCACCATTCTTTTAAAACAAAGTAAATTTATTTCAAAGGATGAATGGATGAAGATGTGGTATATACATACAGTGGAATATTATATAACCAGGAGAAAGAAAGAAATCTTGCCACTTACTAAAACAAGGATCAATCTTCAGGCCCTTATACTAAGTGAGACAAATCAAGAGACAGACAAATATTGTCTGGTGATACTTATTTGTAGAGTTAAAGAATATGTACTTGAAGTAATAGGGAATAGAATGGTGATTACCAGTGCCTAGGGATGGAAAAATGTTTGAGATATTATGTAAGGCTTACAAACCTGTAATTAACAGATTAAGTCCTGGAGATGTAATGCATAGCATAAAAATTATAGTAAAAAATATAATATAAATATCAAAGTTGCTAGAAGACTAGATATTGTGTTCTCAAAATAAAATATAAATAATAGTCCTTTTCTCCCTTAAATTTCCCCCAACCTTATTTCTAAATGGTTAAAATCAACCTTATTTCTAAACAGTTAAAATCATCGTGATGATCATGATGAAATTTAATAAAATGCATGATGATATTTGATTTCAAATTTACTGTTGTGTGCTATTATTAGCTCAGCATTGGTTTTGACGAAGTAGTTTACCACACGCTGGCTTTTGGTTAGATTGCCTTGTTTGGAATTCTGACTCAATCAACTAGATGTAAGGCAAATCACTTATGTTTAAGCTTTGGTTCTCTCATCTTTTAAATGAGGATACTTACTCTTAATTCAAGAGATTTTTGAAGAACAAATGCAATAATGAATGAAAAGCATTCTGTATCATACGAAATTTATGTATTAAAGTTATGAACAATTATAGTCATTAATTATATAATACACAACAATAACTAAAACACTGATTGAAATTTTCTCCATCTTAATAGTGGCTTTTGTATCATTTGTCCTTCATCTCTAAGGATTTATAGCCAGAATATATCAAAATAGTACACTTTTGCCTTTATAAATCAAACACTGAACATTGGTCATACAATCAACTTTGAGATTTCAATATAATAAATACAGATACATATTGTCACAGGTAGTACCTTTTCTGATGATTATTTTTTTGACATTTTAATATTGATGCTGTTTTTAGCCATTCTTATTACTGGAATTATAATTATTATAGTTGTATTGTATTTCTATATTTTAAATTAACAGATAAAATGAGTCAATAAAATTAGGGATCTGGAGGGGATTATGCTTAGCGAAGCAAGTCAGAAGGCAAAAGAAAAATACCAGATGGTTTCTCCCTTAGGAGGAACATAAGGCCACCAAATAAGGATCAAGGAAAGGAATAAGAACAATAATAATAATAACAATAACAGCAATAAAGACACAGAAACCA
>JAGFMF010012055.1:77757-114204 GCA_019455555.1 Galemys pyrenaicus
AGGTGATGGTGCACTGGTGAGATGGTGATGGGGAATACATGGGGATTACAATTAATGGCAAGTATATGTAAATTTTAAAATATTTTAATAAAAAAATAGGGATCAAAATTGTCATTGATGGGATGCTTGCTATGTGTGAGAAATTTGTTAAATAAACAGTCTATATTTCTTCAGTGAACTTCATAGCATAATCCAGAAACTATTGCCAATATCCCCTTTCTACAGGTGAGGAAAACAAAGCTTGGACTGAATGGACTATTTTATCCACATTCACACTCACATTATACTGCCTCAAGGTGACAGGTATTTGCCATTTCAATATTGTGGCATAGTGGAGACCACAAAAAAGGAAACTACTAACTGGATTTATGTTATAGTCATTATTTGTGGACTCCAGTTTTAGAACAAAATTAATTCTTAATCCTTTATTATAATGCATATTACTTTGATGAATATACATATACATGGTATATTATTAAAATGATGTATGAAATAACAATGACTAAAGTATATAATAGTTTGTATTGAATTAAAATTCATTCATATATATATCATACATATTATGTACATAAAACAAATAACTAAAAAATTACTTATAATTGTATTCTATACGAGGGTCATTGCTCTGGACATGTGCATTTGGAGAAAGTCATATATAGTTGGCAACTGATGTCCTATTCCTACAAAAATATTCTTTATTAAATGTTTTTCATATTGATTTTACCAAATGGCTTTTTCTTTGCTTTAAAGACCATTGCAAATTAGTGCTAAACAAAGATTTCGACTATGGATAGAGATGAGTTGATAACATTGCCCTTCATATTGTCTTGTATTAGAAAGAGGAAATATAAAAAAAATTGAATATATTATTTAATGTATTTACATGGTTTAAAAGATCTACAGGAATCTGATATTTCTTTCTTGGAATAATGTCAATATTGTCACTGATAATGACTTTTTAAATCTATAAGACAGGAAGCTCAGCCTCAGACTTGCAGTTATTCTTTTGATGATATTTGCATGCTTATTTCCTTTATTTGTTCATAATTCCATCAAGTAGTAATTGAGAAAATATTATCTATTGAGCTTAATATCAGTCACTTTACAAGATGAAGTATGATTATGTATTATAGTGTGAAAGATAAATAAGAAATAAACTAGTGTCTTGCATTATGAAAGGACATTGCAGGAATTTGTATAAATGCTATCTATATTTCAGAAGAATATGTGGGATTAATGAGTTTCAAGAGCTGAGACTGGCCATATAGAAGTTGCTAGATGAAGTAATGCCATTTTAATGAGTTGCATTTTACACAAAGAAAAATATAGCCAGGAGTTATTATATAGTGAGGTCATGTACATAGCATGTGTTCACGCACACACACACACACATATGGTTGTATCTATATATGGTGCCAATTCCTACTACTTCCTTGGTGACCACTTCAAATAAACTTTGCAAAAAGACATTCATATTCTCATAGTTTAGAATTTGACGTTCTGAACAGTAACTGAAAGACCTGGTTTGGTCAATTACACAGGAATTTATCAAATTGAAATAACTACATAAACAGCCCTCAGTTTTAATGACAAGAAAATTAATTTGTAGATATATTTATGTAACTAACATAATAACTTTGAGTAACAATCATGATAAATACCAGTAGATAACTATAAAAGAATACTAAATGAAGGTCAAAAACAAATGTCAATATTTTAATAAGGTCTATGCCATAGAAAATAATATGAATGAAATCGCTGTAAGGAAAACGTCTGCTAAGATGAGTTTATATTTTACATTCTAAATTTGGAAATTAGCTCACAGGAGCCAATAATGAAAGACCAAATTTTAATACTAATAGTAGTTTGTTATAAGTAATGACCAATAATTTGTGTATAATTTTTGTGTCTTTATTACTTATTAGATTTGAATTTCTTTTCTTTTTCTGTAATTGAAATTTATTTTTCACTTTTTCCTGCATGTTTGACCCTTTTTTTGTAAAATAAGTTTACTCTCATTAATTGAGAAGTACATTGATAATTTTAGCTCATTCTTCCTATTACACTCATCAGAGGTAATTATCATGAAAAGAACTAGATAAGTATTTTAGTATTGTCTATAAATCTACCATCATATAGGCTTGAAATTAATGTATATTCTTATTCTTATGTTTTTACAAAATTTAAATTAGACTGCATATGATTACTTGCACTAATAATTTATTCAATGTGTATTTTTATCAAAGAATTCTTATTAATATACTTAAAATCAATTAAAAATTTTCTTGCTTTTAATTTAGTAGTTGGATATTGCATAACATAGACCTATAGAACTATTTCTTACTAGATAATTATTTTCTAGATGTATATCAAATTAATCAACTGACAAATAATTATAAAAATTTTTCTTTTGTTTTGTGTCTTAAGTCTTAAGTTTTTTTGATCATAGATTAATAACTATTAAAATCTGATTAATACTCCTAAAATAGATAACAGAATTGTTGCAGATATAAAAAATTTCTTCCACAATATAGAAAAGTGATTAGACTTATATGCTCTCACAAACATTAGATATTAATTCACTTTAAGGTACCTGAATATTTAAGGAAACGATTTTATATAGAAATAGAAAATGTAACATATTTTAAATCAAGTTTGGCTGAAATGTGATAATTATTGAGATATCTTTATTGTCATTAAATATAATTGATGCTTACAGATTCAGCACACTAGCAGGAAAAACATACAGATGAACGGGATTAAAAGTTATGTTTTATTTTATTTATGCCCATTTCACATCTTATCAAAGACTTATAAGATTTCATCTATGAACTTTAACTCTAATGGTTTTATTATTATCCGTTATGCAAAGAAGTTTTAAAATTTGTGATTATGATTAATATAACAGGTTTAGTTTGCATGCTTTTTGCCTAACATTATATATATGAATTGAATTTGACCAAGGAATCAGATGAAGAGTTAAGCAATGGGCATTCTATGTTGTGCATCATCCACAGTACATTATTTGGAAAGGAAGAGATTATATCATTGTATTGCCTTCCTTTGAGCATAAATAGGAGCAACATCATTTAGGTCAAAACAACATAGAACCAGAAGTCCCTTATGAATAATTATTACATTATTAATGTCAATCACATTTTTCTCCTATCTATTTAAATTAATTCAAACTTGCTTTTTTTGGAACATTTCTCAACGAGTAAAATCTGTCAGATTGCTGCCAAGATTCAAATTCTCTTTTTATTATCTAATAAATTATTTGTCTAACTATCAATGAAACTTTTATTCCAACTTAGTCTTTCCAAATAGAAAAAAAAATTAATAATATATTTCTAATGTGTTCCTTTTTGACTTTTTAAAATGAAACATCACCAAAACCAGTTACATAAATTCTTCTTATTTTTTTATATTTCTGTGTATATGTATATACATAAAGTTTTTATAAGTAAAGATTTAAAAACAAAATTTTTAAATTAGACTAAAATATTAGGAAAAATCCATTACATTTTTGTGCTAGATTATTTTTAATCTATTTATTGTATGTAGATGTCCAGGTGTTCCAGCACGGTTTGATGAAAATATTATCTTTGCATCACTATATTGACTTTATTCCTTATCAAAGATTGCTTGACTATATTGTGTGCATCTGCTTCTGAGCTCTCTATTCTGATTCACTGAGGTATTTTTTTTCTTTCCTTAGTAGCACACTCTTGATTACTGTAGCTTTTTAAGTTTTGAACTTGGGAACTGTATGTCCTCCAACATTTTCTTCTTCAAAAAAGTGTCTTGTAATACAATAAAGATCAAGGTTATTTAAGAAAAAGAAACCTGTAGTGAAGTTATAACAAAAATCTATCTTTTAAGAATTTTATAATTTTAATATTTATTTTGAATTATGTGAGCATTTTAGCCAAACAAAGATATACTGAAAATTAAGGCCAACACATAGTCCATGATAACTTATCTTACTTCCACTGTGCTGAATCCCAACATGCCAAAACTGTACACTGGAAATAAATGACGTCCAATAAATTAAAGTATGTGACCTTTTCTCACAGCATATTTTTTCAAAAACAGAAAAGCAAAAGAGTGCAATTTTGTAGAGGATTTCTGTTACTTCTCCATAGTACTCTACCCTTTTTTTTTTTGAAGCACGATTTTCTATCTCAAAAAAAAAAAAAAATCTGCAAAACTGAACCTCTCTGATTGTCCCTTAAATAGTAATTACTCTTAACAACATCTCTGTACTGTAAAAAATGGTTTATATTTCTCAAATTAATACTTTAGAAAAAGGGTAAATATGATGCAGAAGAGATAAAAACTCAGGTGAAATTCCTGATTTCTACAGTAGATTTTTTAAATTACAACTCATACACAGATTTCTTTTCATTTAACAAAAGAATCAAAATTAGTTTATTGAAATTGTTGTTATGATTTAATTTTGGGGGAAGCAATAGATAATCACAGTTTTAGAAAACATGACTTGTACCTTAAAAACAGTAATAGTAATACAGGAAACCTGTCTATTTATAATTCTGAAGATAACAACTACAAACTCATATACTTTTATAATTTCTTTACAGAAAGAAAGACAGAGACATATCTTTTTCATCATTCCTAACTGACTCTAATACAGTGGATGGCATGTTATAATTTCCCAATACATATTTTCAGAATTCAATTGAAGATTTTGTTGCTTTAAATGACTCTTGTTGACACAGCCTAACCAGTGGTAAGTTAAATTGAGCATTATCCAAATACAAATGATGTAAATGGTGCTTCAAACTTAAACAAAATGTGACATATTTAGATACTCTTTTTAGAATTGTGGTAAGAGCATCAGCACTTGATTATAAGTTGGAATTTTATAAAGGAATGCATTATAATATAAATGCTGTTGAACCAGGAATGTCCTGGCTTGGCATAGTCTGGTTCACAGACTTATTGGGCAGTTGTTAGAAAATTGCCAGCCAAATAAAATAAATGCATTCCTTAAACAACAACAAAAACCCCTCAAAACTTAAAGAAAAAAAAACCACAAAACATAGAAACATAGACTAGATAGCTTACACTTTTAGAGTATTCAGAACTCAAGCTGCACTTCAAAAGTTATTTGAAGTGTATGTGATGATTTAGTTATTTAGCAATAAATGGAAGGTAGCCAATGGCAATAACTTAGCAAGGTATGTGACTCTGTAGATTTAAATCTATTTTATTCATATTTATTGAAATGATTTTTGGAATTTGATTTGGTGTATATAAATCAGGTTTAAAGTCACATTTATCAATCTAAAATAGATAAAGAAAGGAAGTGTCTGACTATGTCTACTTTGAATTTCTATAATGTTTTTTTACTCTGCCCTATCTTATTTGTTTGATGAATTAAATAATGAGATCTAGGAAATCAAATTAAATCGAATCTATTTCAGCAATGATTTGCAAATAATGGGAGGGGCTCATCCTGGACACAGACTCATCAAAATTAGTTGAAGGAATTTTTTTTTTTCCTTTACATGAATCTTCCTTTTTTCTCCTGTCTCAGGCAAAAAATGAGCACAGGCTAATCTTTGCAAACTTAAGTTTTTTTTATGAAAAGTCTTCTGAACCTAAAATTGGGCACTTGTGTGTGTGTGTGTGTGTGTGTGAGTCTTTTGCCCTTCCATTTTTGTCTTTTCCTTATTTCTCTCAACAAGGTCCTTCTGTTTATGAATCTTACATTTGGTCCTCTATGGCCCATTTCTGAATCTTCATTATGACCCTTCTGGTCCATCCACAGCTCACTACTGATAGAAGACTCTCTGTGTTGCTTAGCTCATATTCTCACTAGACAGAATCTGATGGGTTTTCTCCTTAGATGCCATAGATATTAGCATGCCTAAGGATAATTAGCCTCAAAAACTAGACTTAACTATGAGCCTGGAAAGAGTTCATATGGCACATAGGACAGTCTCTTCAAGCACCTTCGTTTTGGACTCATTCCACAAAATACATGTATTACAATTCAAATATGTTGAACATTTACAAAGTGCTGAACATAAATAATGCACTTATACTAATGGGTTAAACAAAGAATATGATATAAATGGTCTCTACAATGAGAAGTTTACACTAAAATTAAGAATACTCAATGCATTTATAAAATAAATAATCCACAAAACATGGATAGTTAAAAGAAAAAATACATAAAATCATAGATTTATATGCATATGTAGGTATATGCATATCTATATGAGCATATATGTATGCACATAGAAGTATCTATATCTGTATCTGTATCTATCAAATTTGATGACTAAGTGATTTAGGAATTCAGCATTAAAAAAGATGTCATTATGAAAATTTGTAGCCAAAAAAGATCTATTAGATGGGATATGATTTAAGCTAAAACTTCCTTAATCAGAAATGTTTGATTGATTTAAACTAATTATGGACAAAAGAGTCCGACCATTCTTTAAATTGTACCTTTTTTGGGCCCGCCCTGATGGCACAGTGGGTTAAGCAACACACTATGAAGCAAACCACAGTCACTGCAGCACGAGTTCGATCCCTGCCGCCGGCAGGGGAGGGGACCCACATGGCATAGCAGACTTCTCCTGCCTCGCCCGCTGCTCTGCTCCCCTCCACAGTGTGTTTCTGTCAACCTGCCTGTTCTGCATCCTGCTCTGTTTGGTGGATGCTCTCACCACCCCCACACCTCTGGCCTGTACCCCAGTGCTTGTATGCATAAATAAATAAATCTTAAAAAAAAATGAACCTTTTTCTATAGGGCTTAAATATGTATATTTTATAACCCCCTCAAAATAACCTCATTAATTGTTCACTTAACTATAATTTTACACTAAAGTTTATTCCCCTTTTCAACAAACATCAATTCCTCAATAACAACCCATCCCATGTTTCTTGTTAGATCTCAGAATAATCAGCACAGTATCATGAGAATGGTCATAAATAATAAACCTTCAAATACTTTTTCACCTAATTTATCACAAATAAAAGAAATGCACTCACATTATAAGAAGCTTAAAAACGCATTCTATATTATTTTTTTGGAGGTTACCTACTTAATGTATATCAAATACTAACATACAATCCTTTATAATGAATCTAACAGTCCATAAGAAATATGAGATAAGAAATAAGTCTCATATTGTATTCCATTTCCTTCTTTCCCAACACTTGTATATTTCTTTGAATTGTATAAATAAAACATTTTCTTAAATGTGAGATAGAATTAATTTAACACTTTTCAATGACAAGTCACATATATAAGGCAAAAAATACCAACATTCATATTGTCTAACTAGAAACAATCTTAATGAGTTATCAATTTTATAAACTTTAGATTATCAATTTTATAAATTTTAGATTGATTAAGACAAATTCTTAGTTTCTTCTATCATAATTTTAAAATGACATAAATTATCTATAGTGATATTGTTATTTCCTCAGTTTTGCCAAGCTAATGATATCATTGTTTATTTAACTATGGAAATTACTTTTTCCTTAGAATAAATATTGAAACATGAAATGCTGATATCACTATAGAGAAAAAAAAAAGGGAACAACAAATCTGGGAATCAGTCCAAATACTTCAAAGTGACTTTTGTGCCAAATTAAGGTTTTTTATCTGATGCTGTTGGAGAAGAGAAAAAAAATTATCTTTGAAGATAATTTAGGTATAGTACAAAATGATTAAACTCCTATATGTACACTTGGACATGCCTTGCAATTTTATTAGATCCCGAACCCCTCATTCTACCTGTCCCTGGATGATTCAGGGTCACCAATGGGAAATTTCCAAATTCATACAAAACATGCCCTCCGCTCTCCTTTGACTAGAGCCCACCACCCTGAGGACAGTAACAACAATTAAGGCAAGATTTTAAAATCAGAAAGCACTGATTTTTAATCAGTGTGTAGGAATTAATAAGCAAAGTTAAGAAATATGTTATAGGTGAAGGTTAATTATCTTTAGATTAAATTCAGTATGGTTCAGCAGACTACAATCACTTTATTTGCTTTGATGCTTCTTGTAATAATGTTTCAAGAGGGCTTGCAAGATGAGAACAGAATGTAGATGCCTGGAGAAAAATGTAGACATCACTATACTAATACTTAAACAATACTGTAAGGCCATAGTAATAAAAAAATGCCATGGGCTTAAAAATAGACACATGAACCAGTGAAACAGAACCAAAAGTCTGTATCATTACTCAGTTAAGCAATAAGCAATCAGAAATATTATGGGAATAGAGAGTCTCCCAGTGCTGAGAAAACTAGATGGCCATGTGTAAGACAACAGGTTTGGAGTGCTCTCTAACTCCATGCAAAACAATAGTAATACTACTAATAAATATAGGTTAAACACTTAGATAAAGACTTGCAACAATAAACATACAGAAGAGAACATTGGTGGTACATTTCATATCAACGATACAATGGTTTTGGAAACTCACAAGAGTTACCAAAGACAAGGGAAACAAAAACAAAAATAAACAATTGGAATTACATCAAATTAAAAAGAGAAAAACTTTTACACAGTGACAGAAAATATAAGTGCGTTAAAAAGACATCCCACCAAATGTGAAAAATATTCACACCTTATACATTTGAAAAATAGTTAATATCTAAGACATACAAAAATGTATTAAATTTTTAAGTTAAAAAATGCAATAAATTGTCAGCAGATCTGAGCAAATAATTACAAAAGAGGGTATACAGAAGACCACCAACAGATAAATGGAAAATGTTCATTGTTGCCCCCAGTAAGTGAGATACAGGTTAAAACAATAATGCAATATCTTCACATGCCCATGAGAATGACTTATATTAAAACGACCTCCAGCAACAACTCTTGGAGAGGATATGCAAAAAGAGGAACCCTATTACACTGATGGTAGTAATGTAAATGGGTGCAGCAATTTTGGAAAGTGATCTGAAATTACCTTAAAAATCAAAAATGGAAATACTGTATTACCCAGAAAATCCATTCTTGGGCAGCTATCCAAAGAACATGAGTCCATCAACAATACAAGTAATATGCTCCGCAAAGATTTTAGCAAAATTATTTATGATACCTAGATTGTGGAAACAAACTAAGTGTTCACTGACAGAGGAATGGATCAAGAATGTATGGTATATACACACATTAGAATACTATCCAACCATAAGGAAAGACAAAATGCTACCATTAATTCCAAAAGAAGGCAGTTGAGGTAATTATGTGTAATAAAGCAAGCAAAATGACAGAGGGAAATATTGGGCATTTACATAGCAGACAACGCAACACATCAAAATACTTAAAAAGTCTAAAGAATACCAGTGAAAGTAAAGTTTTTGAGTTTTGTTGCGAGGAGAAAGGGTCAAAAGAATAGTGGTGAGAAAAGAAAACTAGATACAAAAAGAAAAAAAGCCCTTTCATTAAAAATAAAATTAACAAATGTTTCAAAAATGGCATAGATTTCACATTGCAAAAATAAGAGAAAAGGAGATTAATTAGATTAATTCTAACTGAATATATTTGAATAAAGTAAGTTCAAGTGCATTAATAACATATTTAATTGCATATAACTCCCTAGTTGATTTAGTTCTTTTTTCCAAATTATATTACTTTTTTAGGGGATATGGGCAATTTTCTTCACATCAAATATCAAATGTGTTTTCAGTCAACTCAACACAATTGCCCATTTTAAGATTCTGTTTACCTATAGGAAATTCAGTAGCTGTCAATAACTAGACCATCTTTGTAAGTTTTTGTGATGCTATCCCCCACCTGCAAGCTCTTCTGATCCTTTTAGTTCTCCAGTGGAACTGAAATGTTCAGTGACTCTTAACTTCCAGGTAGGAATAGAAATGCCTTTCAACATTGCACTAGAGTTTGTAATTGTGTACTGGCAACTAAAACCAAAAGTCAAATTATACCTTAAAGATGTGCTAAGTGAAGTGAGCACTTTTGATAAGGTGTGAAAAACATACTTCCCAACACTGCTGTCAAAATGAGGCTCCCTTGGATAGATACTACTTTGGCAAATGTCATGCCTCAAGACATTGCTTAATAAAGCATAATTAATTGAATTTATACAGGACAAGCCTATCAATGCCATTAAATAGTTCAGTGTTCAGGACAGAGATTAACTTGCACAAAACATCAGCCATAAAAGGTTGGTACCAAGATTCTGTGGCCAAAGAAAATCAGTAGCATGTATATAGGGAAACCATAGAAAGAATCTGATTCAGGGTTGAGAGGATAATAATATAAGACCATGGCCTTAAATATAAAGAAAGTTTGTAAACATAATGGAAAGATAAGTTAATAGCTAGTAAAATGAGAAGCAGACTGAGTTTCTCAGCAACAGGTAAAGCAGTTTGTGGAATCAGATTGATCAAGAAATTAAAGCAGAAGGAAATTCTCCAGAGATGTTTCTTAATAGGAAATACCAAAGGTGTTGTAAATTAGAAATCATTCACTATAAAGGCAGGACTTAGACATTAAAATAATCATCAGAGAAACTCATCAAGTGAATAAATTTCAATTGGATATCAGAAAATATCAGGTAAGAGAAAATCAAGGCAAAGTAATGAAACTCTGTTCACCAGTAAACAGAGTTTACTGTTCGAGTTCCCACCTTACTCCTTGCTAATGTGATGTCTCAGCCAGTCTGCTCCTCTTTACACACCTCACCAAAGGCATTGTCCACTGATAACAGATTACTATAGAGAAAAACATAATTTCCTTACTACCAAAATCAGTGTATATTTTTACTTGTAATTATGAATGAACAGTCAAAATATTGTACATTTTAGAAATTCAAAAGCATAAAGGAAAATCAAGATGAAGCAATAGAATAGCTGGATTTTGTATAAAAATTACAATATCATGATGCTATAAAAAAGGAATTAGAAATTCTTTTTATAAAAGAGAATATGGAAATTAATAAAATTGTTATTAAGATAAATTATATTCAAATGAGATAATGGATAGAATACAAAAAGCATTCTTGCAAAAAAAAAATGGTGTTTCAAACAAAAAGTAAAAAAAAAATAATTTCTCAGTACATAGACTATTGAAGGAAATATACAGGAGTCATAGCGTTATTCTAATAGACATTTTGTAAGTTTGAATAGAATTAATCTTTCATTCTCTCCCTCTTTCATGATTTATGTGTGTATGTGCATGGATACATATATATATACACACACACAAAGGTGTGTGTATGTGTGATAGGTTTATGACATTCATTATTCCAATAGTGGCACGATATCTGTTAGCTATAGCAAAAGGTACTAAATCTTTTCAAGTTAACTGGCATTTTGCTCTGAGGTTCTCTTTTTGTTTGTTTATTTGTTTAAAAAATTAACTTGTCATGAATATTGTTGTGTAGGTATTGATTCTATTGTTGCTTGTACTGTTTAAGATAGATTTTCAAGTTTAAAATAGGAAAAAAAATCATGTAGGCTTTTCGAATATACCTTGAATAAGTATTGCCTGAGATCCTTGAAAATGTGTTTTATTTTCCCCTATGTTAATCAGAACTACATGCCCGATTAACAACCATTAACATTAATATTTCTATTTTTAATTATAGACATTTGAAAGTGTAAAAAAGCTTTGCTCTTGTACTTCATACTTCATGCACACTGTATTTATTTTATTTGCATTTTTCATGTAATTAATTCAAGTATTTCTTTTCACATGATTATTGACCACTTATTTACATTTAGCTTCTCTTTTACCTAACCTTATTCATAGTATTTACAATTTTTCTTTATAATCATCATAATACCTTTTTATAGTGATAATCTGTATCATAGTGATACTGATCCTTTTTAGAAGAAAGCCAAATAAATATACCTAATCAATTATGCTCATTTTTAAACTTTGAAATATATATTTGAAATAAATATATATTTTCTCTTTAATATTTAATATTGGATCATATACATATAAAAGTTTCAAATAAATTTGGCAGCTTTTTTTAATCCTATTTGGTAGATTAGTCATATATTTAGTGACAAAGTGAAACAAACACACTCTTGTTTTTCATTCACTGAATTCCTCCAAATCCTCAGATATTTATAAGTTTCTGACTTGTCAAAAGGAAAGTAAAAAATGTGTCATCTAAAATTCAAAGTTTTTCATAAATAACTCCTTTTAGGAGGAAAAGTCAAATATTTGTCAAATTAAGGGTGCATAATTGTTATTTTAGTCTATATCTGTTAATAAATTTAGAAGCAAAAATGTTGTCATATGTAAAAAGGTTATAATGTTAAATTGAATATTTCCAGTTTTTTAAGGGTGCTCATTATTCTGTTGTTTCTATTTTAAAGTGACTTATTTCACCAAGAGTGAAGTGTTATAAATTATAGCAGAATGTTAGGGACAGATTTTGGCTAACTTCTTTGAATTATAAAGTCAGTCAAAGCAAAATTGAAAACTTGATAGGTTTAAAATAATGATTTTAAAGAAATATATTTCATACTTATGTTCTTGAGTATTGATTTCTGAATGTATTCCTTGTACTAGCAGCACCACTATTTTCTGAGACTTTAGAAATGCAAAATTTGGGGTAATATTTCACTTGTAATGAATCAAAAACAAGAGGTATGTTAAGAAATGTGTAATTTAACAAATACTCTAGGAGATTCTCAGGTAGTTTTAATTATTGACAACCACTGCTCTAAGGGGCTTTGCATTGGTCTGACACTCAAGGATTTTGTGTATGTCTTGTGTGTTGCATATGCATTATAAGTAACCACTTTATATTTGACCACATATCATTTTATTCTACTATACAGAATAGTATAAGTGATGCATCAATAAGAAACTAAAGGAAAAATGATGTAAGTGAGCATGTGGTGAAACTATATAAGTATTAAGTAGAAAAGATCTTTGCAATCTATAAAAATGATTGTCTTAAAAGTGTATGTTTTCTAGCCCATACGAGTACTTAATATAAATTAAATAAAACAGTGCATAATAGAATTTTCCCTAAAACAACAAAAAAGAACATATACTGTATATATACAACTTTCATTTCCATCGAAAATGTATATAAGTGACAGCCCCTGAGTCTGCTTTTCCTCACTTGTTTTAGCATATCCCAACCATCCATCTGTGGTATTTTAATTTTTTTTATAGACACAATATACCATTTCTAATTTTGTAAATGTTGACATTTGTCAGCATTTTAATCTGCATACAATAATTTTGCATGAATATGTACATAAGAAAGCTGTTGAAGTTTTCATAGGAGGCGATGCATGTAAATAAATACACAGTACCTAGAATTATTCTCTTTTCTGTCTCCCTGATGCTTCATTTGAAACAACTATAGAGTAATTTAGTACTTATTTAATGAAAAATAAAAACATGTGTGAAGCTCTTCCTATATTTCAAGACACACAATGTTTATAAAGAACTGTAATATGGAATATGCTTAAGTTACATTAAATAAGCTGAACACTAAGTTATATAAAAAATTTGCACACCTAAAAAAAAAAAGAAAATGCAAACCTTTAGAACTAACAGCAAGCAGAAGATAGTATATACTAAATGTAAGTGAAACTCACTCAATTTCTTTCCTATATATTGTACTGTCACGGGGGTAAGTTGGACAGGTACAATGAGAAAATTATATCCTGTCCGCAACTGTTTTATCAATATCATTTGATGAAAATTTCTCAAAATGACTTTTAAAAGTAATTAGAAATTTATTTAACCTAATTATATACTATCAAATATACTTCAGAGAAATAAGCAGCTCTATGAAACCATGAACATTTAACAAAGACATATTCTTGACTAATATTCAGCAAGAACATCACAAATTATAACAAAATCTTCATCTCATAATATGTTATATAAATTCTTAAAAACATATTTTATTACATCTAATTATTGACCTTAAAGACATTACATCCAGAGATTCCAGTGGCTTAGGGTAAAACTAGAATTATCTTTGCACATTGAAGACCTACAACTAAGGCACAGAGATAACAAAGAAAAAAAGCATGACTCATTCAAAATGTAAGGTTAACACAACCACGGACAACTGATCTTCGACAAAGGAGCAAAGAATCTGCAATGGGAAAAAAATAGCTTATTCAATAAATGGTGCTGGCAAAACTGGTCCGCCATATGTAAAAAAAATATGATACTGGATCACTATCTCACACCATGTACAAAAATCAACTCAAAATGGATAAAAGACCTAAATATAAGACCCAAAACTATAAAATATATAGAGGAAAACATAGGTAAGACGCTGCAAGACTTACACCGCAAGGGAGCTTTCGAGGTGGCAGTCTCCAAAGCAATAAAAATGAGAGAGAAGATAAACAGATGGAACTACATCAAGATAAAAAGCCTCTGTACAATAAAGGAAACATTAAACAGGGCAAAAAGAAACCCAACTGAATGGGAAAAAATCTTTGCAGTCCACACAAGGGACAAGGGTCTGATCACAAACATATACAAAGAACTCATAAGACTCAAGAAAAATTGGATAAAAAACCCAATCAAAAAATGGGTAGAAGAACTTAAAAGACACTTCTCCAAAGAGGACATACACATGGCCAACAGGCACACGAGAAAATGCTCAGCATCCTTCATAATCAGGATTTTAAGGCAAATTAAGACCACAATGAGGTACCACCTTACACGGGTAGAAGGGCACACATTGAAAAAACCAACAACAACAAATGTTGGCGAGAATGTGGAGAAAAAGGAACCCTTGTACACTGCTGGTGGGAATGAAAGCTAATCTAACCATTATGTAAGGTCGTATGGAGGTTCCTCAGACTACTAAAGATGGAACTACCATATGATTCAGCAATCTCACTCCTAGGAATCTACCTAAAGGAAACAAAAACGATCCAAAAGAGCACCTGTACTCCTATGTTTATTGCAGCACTATTTGTAATTGCTAAGACCTGGAAACAACACAAATGCCCAAAAGTGGATGACTGGATCAAGAAGATGTGGTACATATACACAATGGAATATTATTCAGCAATTAAAAATGAGAAACTAGGGACATTTATAGAAAAATGGATGGAAGTAGAAGGAATTATACTCAGTGAAACAAGTCAGAAGGCAAGAGAAAAATATCGGATGGCTTCCCTATTAGGAAGAATATGAAAGAGCAAAAACTACTACAATAACAACAACAATGAAAAAGAAGCTCAAGGAAATGGGCAATTATAACCAAAAGCAAACAAAAAACTCAACAATACCAAAAAGTCAAAAATAAACCAAAGTTACCATGGGCGGGGAGGGGAAGGAGGGGAGGGCAAAGATGGGGAGGAGGGCAAGAAAAGCACAAGGGACTGAGGTGATGGTGCACGGGTGGAATGGTGGTGGGTACTCCCTGGGGAATACAAATGATGTCAAATATAATTAAATAAATATATATATATATATATATATATATATATATATAAGGTCAGAAATTTTGTGCCAAAAATAAGAGCATTGAAGACAGCATGGCAATTTACATTAGTTTTTCCATTTGAGACATTTGGGGATTTTAAGTAAAATATTAAAGAAGAAAGGAAGCTAAGAAAACATAGTGTCTTACAAGCTCAGTGGTTTCCATTTATTTTAAATAATTAGGGAAAAATTTGTAGTTTAAGTTCTGTCACAAAGGATGATTTCTTTTAAACACATCACACTGTAGATGGACCATAAGTAAGAAGATACTTTGGGGTGGGAGCTGAATAGAGAGAGACCCAGCACCATAGCTAGGTTTAGTGTTCAGGTCAAAAGAAACTAATCTTTTAGGTTATTGATATTATTATTAACCAACTAATTATACTAGCAAAATAAGGCAAGCATATTATATATCATTAAGCATATTACATATCATTACAATGACTGTCATTTGTATTAGTAGGGTAATCACCAAAAAAATTAATTCTATTTCATTTTTATTGCTTACCTGATTTTGCATTTTCTATAATATTTTTTTAGAAATAAAAGTCTGAAGAGGATTATTTAAGGCATTTAAAAAACATATTCATTGTCAGATTATAAAATATAGATCATTGCTGTTTAATATGGTCTATATGAATCTTGCTATGAAAAAGACTGCCTTCTTTTCGCCTTGTGTTAATGTAAAACAGGTTTTTTTTAATTTAGAATGAAAAATACATATAAAAACAATAATTTATCTGTAGTTTCAGTTTATAAATTTATTTTATTATTTGATCATCAAGCTGTTATTTTTTATCATACCCATTCAACTGCAAGAGAAAAATTAAATATATCAATTCCATATTCTTTCCTTGAAGAATTTCCTCATTTTGCATGAGATATTTTTTCAATATGAATACAACCATATCACAGTGCCTTTAAAAATAATGGAAATTTTTCATTTAATTTGTCATTGACCAATGGAAAATTTTCCCCACAAGGATCATGAAAGACATAAAACTCACCATGGGAGATAAAATCTTGTAATAGACTGCTTTTCTGGTTTTTTCGGAGTCTGATTAAAAAAGAACAATTATAACAGAAATATTCGAGAAGAGCATTTAATGAAATACATGGATAGAAAAGGAAGAAAAACAAAATCAAGAGAAAATTTTAATTGAAGAAGAAATATTGTCAAAGATAAAATAAAATTACTATATTATAAACAAGAGTACATATGATTTCCTTAACTGGTACTCTCCAATTTATTTTTTCTATACAAAGAAACAATGGTGTACAAGACAAAGCACATGTAGAGGAACTATGGGAGTTTTTAAAATGATATATTTTAATTGCATATAACAGAAAGATACTGCTTATAGATTTAATCTTCAGATTTATCTATTTAAAAATGAACATTTTATATTTCTAGTATTATGACATATAATATAAAAATCATAATTTTAATTTATTACTATTATCTGAAAGAGGGTCAAAATTTAAAGGAGGGCCAGTTTTCTCAACCTCCTCTTTTTTCAAATTCAGACAATAGTTAATGTATGTATATTTAAAATAAATACAGCTTTTTATATTAATCAGAACTTGATAGTTTTTTTAAAAAATGATTGGTTTATGTTTGTAGCAAAAGGTCTAGACTTTATCTCATGTCATACCTATTATAGTTAAGACATGAAGGAAAGAGAATCTGTTCTATTTTTTACAGGTTTTCTGCTAAGTTATTATCAGGTTTTGTTGTCGTTGCTGGTGTTGAGACCACTTTGTATACTCCATAACTCAGTATTTTCATTGTTTGTTTACTCAATTTTCTAAATACTAGTGTCATTTGAGTACATATACTTTACAATCCCACTTTCACTTTCTTAGTCCAAATTCACAACTTGTCTTGTTTAGATATTATGTCTATTAATCTAGTCCTTTGAATAGATCTCTCTATGTACATATTTTGAGATTTCCAACTATGTTTTCTCTCAAAATCAATCATTAACTCTTAAAGTACAGTGTAAATCACTGATCTTTTCCTATACAATTCTATGCATTGTATAGTGTTTATGTAAATACTAGTTGGACTTTTCCAATCTACCTTTTAAACTCATTTTCAACTACTTATTGCCATGTACCATACACCCTGGGTTTTCCATTTTCTACTAAAATTCATAACTTCACAAGTATTCAAGATTTATCCTTTTCCTCAACATGAGATATTTGTCCCTTTCCTTTATTCAAAATGATAAAAATCCTTAATATCCAGGCTCAAAGTTGTACATCCATTGGGGTTGATCATGCTACTCAAAATAGCACTAATCATTATTTATTACAAATTTCATCAATGCTTACTCAATGTTATCATTTTCAAACATTATTTTGGTTTCTAACTAATGGAGTTAATTGTATGCCAGCTGAGGTGACATTTGATTATTTACATGCCTGTGGCACCTGGTGGTATAGCGCTGTGTTCGCTGCATTGACACATCCAGAGCACCTTTCAGGATGTAATGGGCAGTATAGACAATTGATGATAGCTCATTTAATGACAATAGTAATTTAACATGTCCAGCTAGTTCTACCACATATATTTTTACATTCCATTTTACAATATAAAAAACTCCATTTTACAATATAAAAAATGAACAATGAATTTGCTTAAACAAACTGAGAAGGGGAGGATGATAAGTAAATATCACATTCTTTGGAAAAATACTAAAATGTTGTTTAAAGAACTTAGTGTTTATTTCCTCTTTGGAGAAGTTTTGATTAGCTCTTCTGTCCATTTTTTGTATGGATTGTTTACCTGGTTTTTGTTGAGTCATGTGAGCTCTTTGTAGATCTTTGTGATCAGTCCCTTACCAGTTGTATAGAGTTACAAAAATTTTCTTCCAATCAGTAGGGTGTCTCTTTGTTTTGGTTAATGTCTCTTTTACTTTACAGAAGTCTGTAGTTTGATGTAATCTCAGCTGTTTATCTTTTCCTTCACTTTCTTTGCTTTAGGGGATGAGTCTTTAAAGATATTACTGAGACATATGTCAATAGTGTTTTGCATGGTATGAGGTAGTAGTCTAGTTTCATTCTTTTATGTGTGGTGGTCCAGTTTTCCCAGCACCATTTATTGAACAAACTGTCCTTATCTCATTACATATTCTTTGCTGACTTGTCAAAGATTAGTTTTCCATATATGGGTGGCTTTATTTCTGGGTTTTCTATTTGATTTCATTGGTCTTTGTGTCTGTTTTTGTTCCAGTACCATATTGTTTTAATTATTATGGCTTTGTAGTATAGTTTGAAGCCAACAGGCATATGAAAAAATGTTCAACACCTCTTATAATCAAGGAAATGCAAATCAATACAACTATGAGATACCACCTTACACCAGTGTGAGAAGGCATATATAAAAAAACTAGCAACAACAAATGTGAAGAAAAGGAACTCTCCCACACTACTGGTGGGAATGAAAACTGATCCAACCTATGGAAATCTGTGTGGAGGTTCCTCGAACTATGAAAACTGTAGCTACCATATGACCCAGCAATTACACTCAAAGGAATCTACCCAAAGAACACAAACATCTTAATTCAAGAGGATATCTGCAACCCTATGTTCAATGCAGCATCATTTATAATAGGTAAGATATGGAAACAACCCAAATGGCCCAAAATAAATGACTGGATCAAGAAGACATAGTATATATAAGTAATGGAATCTTATACAACAATCAAAAAGATAAACTCATATCATTTATAACATTTTGGATGGAGCTTGAAGGGATTATACTCAGTGAAATAAGTCAGAGGAAAAAGAAAAGTATTGAGGGGCCTCCCTGGTGGCACAGGAGGTTAAGCACCATGAAGCACTATGAAGTATACACAGCCACTGCAGCATGAGTTCAATCTCTGGCCATGGAGGTGACCCATATGGCACAGCAGACCTCTCCTGCCTCACCCACTTCTCCCCTCAACAGTGTATTTCATTAGATTTGCCTGCTCTGTTCCCCACACTGTCTCTGGTGAATCTTCTCCCCCTCCCCCCCCACACCTCTGGTCTGTAACCCAGTTCTTGTATGCATAAATAAATAAATCTTTAAAAAAAAGAAAAGTACTGTATGGTTTCACTTATAACAGGAATATAGAGGAACCAGAAAAGAGATCAGGAACATAAAAATAATAAAGAAAATTAACAGGCACCTTATAAATCAGAGACATTCTGCAATAGAGGGGGAGGAAGAAGGCTCAAAACCAGGAAAGGCAGAACACAAGGGAGTATGGTGAAAGTAGAAAGCAAATATTGAACAAAAATGAACAATGATGTAATATATATATATATATAAATTTTAATAAGTAAAAAATAACTTAGTGCTTAAATAGGGTAAAGTTACATTAATAATATAAAGCTTTTCTGTGTCTATGGAGGTAGAATTTTTTTCTTAGGGAATGCAGTAGTGCTATATGCCACCAGCTACTACCACTGCTGAGGAAGTAATTAACAAGTTATATTATCATTGAAAATTCCATTTTCACTAAAAAGTTATTCTTTCAGAAAATAAGATTTAAAATAAACTTTTTCCTCCTCATTATTAGTTTTTTACCATATTAATTAATGAAATAATCAAATATCAAATAGTAAGTATAAGCAATAGCTTTTGTGCTTTTTTGAAATTCTTTTTATAGAGGCTTTGACTTCTTTATATATTTTTTATATAAAGAAAAATGTATTTTAATATAAATTAGAACCAATAAAGGACTAAACTGAATTTACCAGTTTAGTTTTGCTAATTCTATTACCTGCTCCAACAGATTTACCAGTGAAGAAGAAATTTTACTCTGGTTAAACAATTGATAGCTAAACTGAATCATCAGTCCCTTGTGTATGTTCTTTGAAAATAAGTGCAGATGTGTGCTACACATTAATTATATGATAAGCCAGTTTTTGAAAGTGAGGAGACAGATGGGGGCGAAAACATATTCTGAATAAGAAAAATGCTTTTTCTGTCAGCCTAGGAAAACATGTCATATTAGTATCAGTCACAGCCTCTCCTGGCTTAATACCAGTACACTATAAGTATTATTAAAGTTTTATGGCATATATAGTGTTTGTTTCCCTTATAAGCAATAATTTTAAAGCTATCTTCAGGTTATTATGATTATAATATTTTAGTATCAATGAACAAAAGCAAATTATAAGAAAATTATAAACACCCTACTATTTAGATTCAATATCTAAAATTAAATATTTATTATGATAATAAGTAAAATTATACAGACTATGCAAGTCATATACTTTATCATTTTCTTCATTAAAAAGTCATTTATTAAAAATAATTAAATATCAAACTTTTTGGCTTTATTATACTCTATGAGGAATAATGAGGACATAATTCTCTAATTTTGTCTCTGAAAGGAATTCTTTATTATCATATTCCAATATCAGCTATCCTTCCTATAAAATAGAAATTATTATGAAAATAATCATTTTCCACCTCACTTATTCTCTAGAGGTTTCTATACTTTTCATTTTGAGAAAAAAAAAAAAAGTTTCATTCAAAGTCCCCTGTGAGGATTTTTCTTGTGTAAACATCAATAACCACTAACTTAGTGAATCTTCAGATTGCCCTGAGAGCATTACTCAGTATCATTATAAGTCTCAGGGAAGGGAATGACTTTAGATGCATTTGATGCCATTTTCCTTATGTTTGGCTACAATGATGATCCTCTCAGATTTTCATGATCTCTTTATACTGAGTAAGTATACACAAAATCTACTTTCCTAGAGAGTCTAAAATCTTCCCACTGGTCTGAACTATTTTGGTGTTTAAAAATCATATAATGTTTCTCTAATATATACTATAACTACAAATCACATGTAGTCAGTGAATTTAAATTAAACTGATAAAATATATAAATTGTTTCTTTGATCACACAAATACATCTGAAATATTAAGAAGCTACATGTGCCTAATGGTTACCACATCAACATCACAGATGATAAAGCATTCTATGTTTTACATCTACTGAATAGAATGGAAATCAGTTAAATGGGTATATGGAGTCCAAATAATTTCTTTAGCATGTCACTACATTTATATACTTAATTTATCATTTTTTTTAAGAAAAACAAACTTCCTCCAAAATAGAAACAACAACAACAACATGGTAACATTAACAATAGACACTAAGTGTACTATGAGAATAATAATGCCTTTTTCCCCACTACTTATGAAGTCTAGATTTAGTTAAATGAACATGATATTTCAGAATGTTCTGTCAGTATCCCAACCTTTTTACCCAAAGTTGGTAAGGCTAGGCTTTGTACTGGTTGCAGAATTGTCTTTTCTGTGCTGTGTAAACATTTTTATTTTCTATTTGTCAATTTATTTCTGCATGAATAGAGAGAGGGAAAACCAGTTCTCACCCAATTGTCCTCTTCAACAAAAATAGCTCAGAGTCAAACACTCATATATGCCATTAGGATGTTATGGTGAAAGAAGAAGAATGTATTGGGGGTATCTCTGAATTTTTTTTTTAATATTCTCATTCTTTTCATCTCCATCAAATGGCTAGGTGTGAGTTTGAAACAGTTTCTGTACTGCTCAATGTCAAGTTATCAGCTTTAACTTCTCAATGCTGTTAGAATGCATTTAACCACCACCTTGCTCTAATTCCTCCCACATCTAGTTTGTTGCTTCTAATGTGCAATAAAATGAAAAAGAGATTACCAAAATTTCTTTTAAGACTTACATTCCTAATAGAGCTAAGAGTGTTGGTTTACAAACACTGCAGTGTATGTCCCTGGTGTTATCATAAACTGGCCACTCACATGCAGGGCAAGGAGAGACCAAAGGCAGACTACTCTAGATTGGTAGGCGATGACTTCAGTAAGGAAGGAAACTTACTTAGAGACTTGTCTCTGGCAGCCACAAAAGGAACAGACCTCTGTAACCAATGATGAGAATTTTACGTTTATATGGAAGGCTTAATGGTGTTATACCTTCTAGTCTCAGTATTTTATACTCTCAAGGTTGTGCTTTGAAAAATGCTCCACTGTGGGCAAAGAGTGGGAAAGTCACTTTCATAGGCAAGAGGAGAGGTTGAGTGCCTCTGATTCTGTGGTCTAGTCCACTGGTCCATTGGTACTCCTGCCATTTCTATGCCCACCTCAACCAGTAAGAGCCTCACAATTACAAGTTTCTGTGGTTGAGTTTAAATTATCCAGATGCTTTAGACACTTTCACATATCCTACTATTTTTCCAGAAGGTTTAAGGTGACATCTGCCCTGGAGTCTAACCTATGCTTTATGTTACATCATATCTAAGTAAGTACCTTAAAAAAAAATCTCAGTCAGTAAGCTTTATTGGCTTTCATCTTTAAAAATGCTACTCTCGACTCTCACAGACTTTCAGTTACTGAAGAAGGACTAGCATGAATATCAGCAACAAGTCTTTTATCACAAATTAGTCAATTTTACTTCATTTTCCTTTACTTTTGTTTGATCTGCACCAAAAACCACTGCCAAAATCCAGTGATTTACATAAAAGTGAATTCTATAGGTGTGAATACTCAACATCAGACTCCATTACCCAAGTCCTACACTTTAAATGCATATTTGATTTTTTAATAGATTAGGGTTTATATATTTTTATAATTTATAACCCCAATTTAATTCAGAATAAAATCCAAGGAGAAGCTGGGAGGCTTGTAGGAATTTTTATCATGAAAACACATTTTATGTAAATGAATATTCTATACGAGAAAAGTTTATCCCATCAGGTGCCAATAATATATTTTAACATTTTGTGGTAGAAATTCTTCCCAAAGACATATAGTACATTTCACTTCCTTCTGCAACAGAGGACACAGCACATTATGTAGTAATTTTGTTGATTACTCATCACCACTATTATCTATTTTCATTCTTGTTCTGTGTTAAACACACAGCACATTTCTGCATATGCTTGGGGGTTTCTGTATTCTTCAATATCAGGCTGTCAGCTGTAACTTCTTAATGCTGTCATAATGCCTTTAACCAACACGCTTCACTACCTCTTCCTATATCTAGTTTGTTGCTTTTAATCTAACTGCAATTTATAATCTGTAATAACTAGAGAAATCTATAATCCAGCTTGAAAAAAAAATACTGTCCTTTAGAAGATCTTATAAGATGAACTGAGTATTCTGCATTAATTTCAAAAGTTCCATGGTTCCTTTTGAATGACGCAGATGCTTTACACACTTCCATGTATTGTTGCAGTGTCTTTCAGAGGGTTTGGAGTGATGAAAATCTAACATATAGAAGTGACTTAAAATGTTCTTATGCAATGTGTCAGCAGATATACCACAGAAACTATGATTATAAATTTTCATTTATTTCTGTTGCATAAGAAAAGGAAGTTATTTTTAAAAGACCACTAAATGCTCTTTAGGAAAAATGTAAAAAACACATAAGCTTATTCCTTTGTAAAATATAGCATTTGAATGAATTAGTGACACTTTTCAGAAGGGTTGTGTAGGGTCAGAGAAAAGTGTCAGGCTTATCCACTCTTCCGCCATTGCTGTGATATTCCTGAATGCATGCCTAAGTGGGCATGCACAAGTGGGTGCACCTGGGCTGAGGCACAGGCATTTAAGGGTTGTGTCACCAGGCTGCCAGTGAAAGGGAAAAGAAGATAAGCAGAAAGAGAAGAGAGAGAGAACTGCAAAGGAAGCAGCAGTAGTAGCAGAGACACAAGAGGCTAGAGAACCCAGAAAGTCAATGTGCGGCACCCCTGCCTGCCACGTACTTGGTCACCTCTGATATAATGATGTACTAAAAGGCTAAAAAAGCCACCAAGGGCTCCAGGACTCCTCCTTGACCTGTCTGCTCAGAATCATTGAGAACTTGCTCTGTGCCTTGCTGGCACTACAGGTAGTAAGAGTTGTATCATTTATCAAATAATTAAAGTGGCAAACTTAACCAGGCGATTATATGGATTCATGCAACCCTATCAAAATTTCTATGATGTTCTTTAAGGAAACAGAGTAATAACTTTGCTTAAATTGTTATGGCAACACAAAAACCCCAAATAGTCAAAGCAATCCTAACAAAAAAGGAGAATACAGGTATCAAATAATCAGACTTCAAGCAGTACTATAAATTTATAAAATTAAAACAATACATTATCAGAATAAAAAGACACAAAAATCTATTTTTTGATAACACAGAAATAAACCCAGACTTATTTGAACAATTAATTTATGACAAATGAACCTAGATTGTACAATGAATAAAAGAAAGCCTCTTTAACATATGGTGTTGGGGAACCTGACAGACACATGCAAAAGAATGAAATTAGATCACTGTCCACTTTACACAAAAAAATAATTAAAAATAAAGACTTGGATTTGATATCTGAAACCATTTTTAAAAAGTATGAAAAGAAACAGAAAACACAGGGGAAAAAACCCACGACATTGGCTTAAGTGTCATAGCATGACTCTAATTGCAAGGTAAAGAAAAGAAAAATAAACAGATGAGACTACATTAAACTAAAAACTTTTTGACAGCAAAATAAATTATTCTTTTTTTTCTTTAAAGATTTATTTATTTATGCATACAAGCACTAGGGTACAAGCCAGAGGTGTGGGGTTGAGAGGATTCACCAGAGACAGAGTGGGGAACAGAACAGGTGGACTGACTCAAATACAGTGCTGAGGGGAGCAGCGGGCAAGGCAGGAGAGGTCTGCTGCACCATGTGGGTCACCTTCCTGGCCAGCAGCAGGGATTAAACTTGTGATGCAGTGGCTGCGGTTTACTTCATGGTTTGCTTCATAGTGCATTGCTTAACCCATTTGCCACAAGGCCATGAGGGAGGCCCCGCAAAATAAATTATTCTTAAACCAAAAAGATACCCTACAGAATCAGTATATCTAAAATACCAGATTTTCATTAAAACACTATCACAAGGAACAATATGGTAGTCTCTTTAATTAAGGTGGAATAGTCAAATATGATAAAACTCTATCATTCTTTATCTCTGCTCTAAGATTAAGGCATCGTTACAGGAAATTTATGTGCTTATTTACATATTTTCTGATGTAAAATAAGTAAGTTGAAATGGCATGTCCTTTGTCTGGATTGATTCCCAAAACTTGGTTGTTACTTGCTTAACAACCACTGGATCAAAGTAAGAATAATCTATAATTTGAGATCTGATCTAACTTAAGTTCTATTTGCTCAACAATCCTCAATTATACAATAGTGTTATCAACCATAGTCTCAATATTATACATTATCTTCCCAGCTCTTATTCATCTTATGGTTGAAAGTTAGGTACTGTTTTTATATACTCTTAGGGAATAATGCTCCACTCAGGGTTTTTGGGTTTTTTTTTTTTTTTATGTTACACATATAGTTTCCGTTAAATGCCATATTCAAAAATTAAACACACAAAAGGAAAACACTCTATTGTGTTTTATTGTCAACTGAAAACCTTCAAGAAGAATATCTGGAGATTTTCCCTATATTACTGAGTTCATAATCTTCAGGTAGTATTTCTCAGGTGACAGCACCAGGATCTTGGAAGAAACGTCCATTCCTTGGATCTTATCCCAGGACAATGTACTTGCCAGGAAACATAGTATGTCCTACGTCTCCTCTCAGGGAGTAGAGCTTTAAATGCTGTTTCAGAAAATAAAAGGAAGGAAGAAAACAGTAAAGTTGTGGCATTCTTCTACTTCTTTTGCATTTTTAGCGATTAGAGGGCTCAAATTTATATGATTTTGTGAAATTTACATCTCAGTTTTTTAACACAGAATACCTCCTTTTTAATTTGCAATTCATGCTTAAATTTGAAAACCCATATTTTCCATTGTCCTCATTAAAGTTTTATCTTTTATGCTTTATATTTTACTTTACAGGTTGATACATCGTATTTATCAGTTTGTTTCCATTTTATAGACAATAGACATTTCAATCTGTTAATTTATTTCATGTCAATGTGTTTTTGGACATAAGAAAAGCCAGGTGATGGTCTGCTAGGGATTTTCAGATTAAAGGGAAAAGTTATAAATATCAAAGACATACCAAAACAAAATTCTGTGTAGGTTCCAAAAGATTATTTTCAAACATAAACTCATTAAACAGTGACTGACTGGATTTGTAACATTAAATGTAATGGAAATATACTAATAAATATGCTTTATTGAGAACCAACTCTTTTTGTCCTGAATATTTATTTATTATTTTTGTGATTAGGAAGTTATCTAGTGATATTATAGTAAATTTTAATTTTAAAAATAGAACAAAGTGAAACACAGCATGTAAATATGTCCATTTTCCCCCTAGTTAGTGTCTACTTTGGAAGATCATACAGTTATTGATATTTTATGTACACATTTTATGCTATGCATATGAAATCAAAGGAGGAGGGATAAGAGGTGGGCATTGTAAGCTAGTAGCTAAAACAAGCTACAAAATGTTAAAAGTCTTTAAGGAACTGTATAGATCTACAAGATGCAAAAAGTGAAGAGAATGTTTAATGTAAATTTGTGAGTTAACCTAGCATGAGGCAGAATCTTCTAATCAGTTCCCTGAAGAGGACAGAGAATAGGTATATGATAAACTAAAGAAGGTAAAATTCCAAACTCAGGAAACAGCATGAGAAAATGGTGCAAAGAAATAAAAGTCTAGGAAAGGTTAGGAAACCTTGATAGTATATAGACTGAAGGGTACAAAAAATAATTATGTAATTCTTTATTTTCTGAGATTAAGGGCTTAGAGGCTATTGTTGCAATTAATGAAAGTAAGGAACAAAGGAAAAAAATAAGCTTCAGAAGGCAATAAATGACTCATACATTATACTGAATGAGATGATTTGTATTTTCTTTTTAGCTCCACTCAGTTTATGCCCATGTGACTATATGACTGTACTTAAAATGTGGATGATAAATGTCATTTCTCTTTCATCTTATAAAATAGCAAATGCAGTGGAAAATTTAGCCAAAATAAGCACTCAGGGCTTACTCTTTACCTTTGGAGCTTGACTAGAAAACTGTATTTATTGAGAATACTAAATCTTTCATGTTTGCTTAGATCCCATTCATCTTTTGTCAACTGATCTGCGCAGAGATCATGGTAGAAGAAGCCAAATTTTAATCATCTTTTAAACAATGTATGTAATTTTTCTATCTTGTTATCTTATTTAAAAATTCAGTTAGAAGATTGCTATTTTAAATAATTGAATAAAACTATAATGCTGGAGTAAAGATGACATAAGTGAAAGTCATTTCCTTACTTAAAAATATTTCATGGTAAAAAAGCATAATAAGCAAGTATGAAGTAAAGAATTAAAATATAAACCTTTTGTGGGAGTTGGAAATATTAGTACAGGGTTCTTTTGGGTGAGTTATTTTTCTGAATAGTAAGTCAAATGTGATAATATTAAATGATGCCATTTTCTGTCTTAATTGATATACTAGCAGTTATTACATACAGGGCAAGAATAAAAGTAGTTGAGTCTCACAAAAAAGGATAAGAATAATGAGTGCCCAAAACATAGGAGTACATCTACTAAGATAGGATGGAAGAAGGTAACTCTTCCATCAAATACTTAGGTCTGACTCCTAGCTTCACCATACATTAAATGTGTAAGTTGGAGAGCATTTATAAATCTTTCCATACTTAAGCTTACTTTTATATGAAATATAACTATAATGCACATGAAAATATTGTTATTATAATCATAGTTGCTATGTATAAAACATCAGGTATTAGTGATTCCTGATGGTTAGATTTTAGTGTGGAGCAGAAATTGAAAGTCAACTTTCTCAAATAACAATCATGTTAAACATAGAAAATCATAACAAACACAAAAGCAGGTAGGTTAGAACTAATGTGGACATCAATTTTTACATAAAGGTCTTTCAATTATTAATGGTTCATGTCAATATAAAAAAGGCAAACTGTTTCTGCAAATGTGACATCACTTCCTTTCTAGAAAGTGTTCTCTTTGATACCCCCAAAGTTCAGTCTTGTTTACTTTATTGTGATTTCTTGAATGAATGCACTTATTCAATTTCTTTCATGATTTTGACAGCACATCAACTTCACTTACCTTCTCTCTTTTTCTCAAAGACAAAAATAAGACCTTTACTATAATGTCCTTCTAAATTTAATTGTTCACATTGTCATTATCCTTGTCTGAAAATATATAGCTTTATACTGGGCATATGCCACTAAATCATGTCCAGACAGGTGATTTCTAGTGAAATGTTATCTCACACTACCAATTAGTTCATTTTCATATTATTCATATGTACCAGATTTCCCATTATAGGTTCAATGGTCAATTTGACCAGTTAGAATCAATGCATGAGAATGAACAAATTATTTAATTATACACCAAATTTATAATTAAAATCCAGAAAAACAATTTAATGAAGCACAAGATCACTGGGATTCAAACATATAACTATTTATGCCTAAAACTGATGCATTTCCAACTTGTCATTGTCTCAATAAAAATATGATAGAATTTAAATTGACTGTATGCATTTACATTATTTAGATTTTGGAATTTTCTTGAAAACAAAGCTTTTTTTACGAACCATCACTCTAAGAGAATTCTATCATAGTGCACGCTAGTAGATCATACATAATTTATAAAAAATAATTGTTTATCATTATTGCAATGCAGTAGGAAAGAAACACTCCTGTGTTGTGCATACTGATGTCAACCACATGGCCAAATGCCAAAATAAGCATTACATATCATGTCAGTTGTGAACATGAATAAAGGAACTGGAGAAGTGGGGAAACACCCATTAGGATTGTAGAAGAGTGATTCTAGGCACATATTTCTAACACCTATTACTATAATACCTCATCATTCTCTGAAAGTGGATAAAAGGCATGGATTAAGTTATTACACTTCAAAAATCCCAGGAAATAGTCACAATTATTATGTACTGGCTGTTACTTTACTTAAATGATTTCTACTGGGTAGTAGAAAGAGGAGAATATATTTTACAGGCTTTTTTATTGATATATATATTATTTGGGAGGATAATGTATTATTTTGACTATCAATATTTCAACTAATTAAGTTCAAAACAGTCAAATATTTTCATTGACTTTGCATTTGAGGACAATGCAAACTTGGAAAATTGGTTAGATCCAAAGCATATTTCAACCCTCTAGAGGTGGGATTTAGGATCATAGTTTCTTTTTCCATTTTTTTTTACTATTATCATTTATGTGTTTATAGCTTTATTTAATGTTTTCCAACAGCATTCTTTAATCTACTTTGACTCTTTCTTCCATCCTGCCCAGCCTCAGAAACCCCACTTACTGGAGTCTGCAATTTTTATAAGTACTTTCTTGAATCATCTCTATTTTATTATTTTTTATTAGTGTTAGTTATATTTGACATCATTTGTAGTCCCCAGGGAGCTCCCACTACCATTTCACCCGTGCACCATCACCTCAGTCCCTTGTGATCTTTATGCCCTCATCCCCGTCTTTGCCCTCCCTTCCTTGTGCCCATTCCCATGATCCCTTGGATTTCTCTTTGATCTTTTGATCTTGTTGAGTTTTTTTGTTTGTTTTTAGTTGTGATTGCCCATTTCCTTGAGCTTTCTCTTGTTTTTTTTTTGTTGTTGTTGTTGTTGTTTTGTTTTCTTTTTTCTTTTTTATTGTGGTTGTTGTTCTTTCACATTCCTCCTAAAAGTGAGGCCATATGATGTTTTTCTCTTGCCTTCTGGCTTGTTTCACTGAGTATAATTCCTTCTAGCTCCATCCATGCTTCTATAAATGGCCCTAGTTTTTTTAATTTTTGATTGCTGAATAGTATTTCATTGTGTATATGTACCACATCTTCTTGATCCAGTCCTCTACTTTTGGGCATTTGAGTTGTTTCCAGGTCTTACCAATCATAAATAGTGCTACAATTAACTTGGGGGTACAGGTACTCCTTTGGTGTTTTTGTGTCCCTTGGGTAGATCCCTAGGAGTGCAAATGCTGGATCATATGGTAGTTCCATCTCTAGTAGACCAAAGAAACTTCATACAGCTTTCCATAGTGGTTGGGTTAACTTGCATTCCCACCAACAGTGTACCAGGGTTCCTTTTTCTCCACATCCTTTCCAGCATTTGTTGTTGTTTTTTTTAATAGGTGCCATTCTTATCAGTGTGAGGTGGTACCTCACTGTGGTCTTGATTTGCATTTCCCTCATTATGGGGGATGTTGAGCATTTTCTCATGTGCCTGTTGACCATTGTATTGAATCATCTCTATGTTAATGACTGGTATTTGTCTTTGTCATTCTGACTTTATTACCCATAATTGCCCCATGCCCCCAACATTTGGCTGGAAATTATAAGATTTCCTTTTTCATTATGGCTGGAGAGTATTCCTTCTTTACCCAATCCTCTATCAGTGGACACTTAAGTTGTTTCTATTTTCTTCCTATAGTAAATAACATTGCAATAAACATTGTAAAACATGTAATTTTTTGAGTTGAAGGTTTCATGTTCTTTGGATAGATGCCCAAGAATGGGATTGCTGGGTCATACAATATTTCCATTTTATTTTTTAATGTGAATCCAGATCGCTTTTCAAAATGGCTGCACCAGTTTCCATGACCACCAACAGCGAAATGGAATTCTTCTTTCTCCACATCCTCTTCAGGACTTGTTAGGGTTTTGTCTTGTTTTGTTTTGTTTTTTAATATACGTAATTTTCATGGATATGAAATTTTAGGGCATTATGCATTTATTTATTAATTTAAAGGTATACGTAGATGGATAATGAAATTTATTAAAGGTAAGTAACTATAATATGTATAGATTGCACATGGTGCCAATTTTATTTCCAAGTATTATAATTCTCCAATGCAACTTCTTAAGTTATACCTTTGCAATAGCCTTGGTTAAATCGTGAGCTGTTGCAGAATTCAACTGTGTTAAGAATGTTTATTTTGGTATGCTTAGATATGACATACTTGTTTTTGATACTCCTCTGCTTTGAAAGTACACATTTCTTCATGACTATAGACCTAGTCATGAGTTACATAACTAGAAGGGATTCTTCCGTGTATGAAAGGTAAATATTTTTTTGATTTATTTTTTATTTATTTATGCATATAACAACTGGGGTTGTTTGCCAGAGGTGCAGGGGATGAGAGGATTCACCAAAGACTGGGGTGGAGAACAGATGGATCTACTGAAGCACACTGCTGAGGGGAGCAGCAGGAGACAGGAGAGTTCTGCTGTACCATGTGGGTCACCTCCCTGGCCTGGGATGGAATTCATGTCACAGTCCGTAGTGATAGCTTCATAATGCTGAGACTTCAATCCCTATACTACTAGGGAGGCCCATGCCATGTAAAACTTTAGAGTTGGTATCCACTCATTAATGTCAGTGCTGAGCAAAAAACTGCTACTGCAATTTGAGAAAGAGAGAGGTGCAATATATGTAGTACAACATAGTTAGTTCCATCAGGTATTTGGGCAAAATGTGTTGCTCAACATCAACATCTTCAATCTGAGATGCTCTCCAAAAGCAACACAGAGGCAGAGGGGACTCAGGTCAAAACTTAAAGCCTGTAGAATATTTACTTCCATCTGTAACTTGGTGTTTAGCATAATTGTTGCCAGTCACAAAGGCAAAATAATTTCTGGAGAATATATTTTTTCATACTTAATTGCAACAAACAGGAGTAAAACCAACCAGTTACAGCATCTTTTTAGCACAAAATTGTTTTGCAGGAACTAATCAATAATGGCAAGAGTCATGTACATGGTATCCTTCCGCAACCTGAATTTTTTTTTAATAAGGGCTGTTTATTCTTCTTAATATATATATAGATATATATATATGCATACAACAGCAGGGGTACAGGCCAGAGGCATGGGAGGTGAGAAGATCACCAGAGACAGAGTGGGGAGCATAAAAGGCAGATCCACTGAAATACACTGCTGAGGGGAGCAGTGGGTGAGCCATAAGAGGGCTGCTGCACCTTGTGGGTCCCCTCCCTGGCCAGGAATCCAACTCATGCTGCTGTGCAGTGGATGCTTCACAGTGCAGAGCTCAACCCACTGTGCCACCAGGGAGGCCCAGCATCCTGAATTGCTTTTGAATCTACACCTGCCCATTAATTAGGGTAGATTTCATATGTCTAGTGACTTCACCATCTTGCAAGTATTTTGATCTAATACTTAGATATTCTTCTATAGGGGAACATCCAGATATTCCCACTGGTCTTCAGGAAGGAGTTACAAAATATGTTCAGGAAAAAGTTAAGAGCCTCAGTTTCCAGCTCAGGCAACTGCTGCAGTTCTGGCTCTACCACATGAATGGGTGCCATTTCCAGAGATTTTGGTGTTTTTTTAGCAAAAACGTTTCCAACTGCTCAAGCTTTACTTCCATTTTCAGAGGCATTTTAGCCTGTGACTATTCACTGGCTTTCTTACCAAAAGCTGTTCTTAGCCTCAGCTGGGCTTAAAGGTTGCAGCCTCATGCTTTACACCTCTCATACTGCTATTGCTTTATCCTCAGCATTAATGTTTGTGTTGCTAGTGACCCAGAGCTCCAGTGGCACTGGAACCAACTACATCCATGTCTAGTTCTGAATCTTTAGTATGCAGCCCATCATAGGGCCCCAAAAAGAGTATAACATGTCTAATTCTGAGCAAAGGATTGAGTTACTGGTGAACAAAAAAATAAAAAGCACAAATGAGCTAACATTATCTGAAGAAAAGTGGAAATCAATAAGGTAAAAATAGTCCATTGATTTTGTAAGTCATTATTTGATGGAGGTGGTTTCCTTTGCTTTTTAATTATTTTATTGGTTCTTAATTAGGTTTAAAGTGCTTTGGTTGTATCAGAGATCTATAACAGATCTCTACCACTCTTAGACCTATTTTCATTTTGTATCTAACAGTTGACCTTTAAAGATTTGTTGAGCCTTGCTCAGTTTATTGTATCTTTAATATATATTGCCATTTAACTCAGATTGCCAGTTCAGCCAAAACCAGGCAAAGAGAAAAGAGAATGTTTAAATTTTTATTTCAGATAAAAAAGGACAATATAGTTATGCAAATAATGCCCTATGCAGTACGCAGAACATACTCATAATAATAAAAACAATTTGTTAATCTGAAATTCAATTTTTTTAATTGTTTAATTTCTTTAACTTATTTACCATTTTTTAAAAATATACATATAAAAATATATATTTTTAAACAAATGGTAAATAATATATATATATATATGGGTTCCAGAAGTGTAGCTTCACACATTAATAAATATGTATAACATTCTAACTCTACCACCAAAGGTCTAGTACCATTTATATTATAAAATCGACCTCTACCCATTTCTCCCATCCCTCTTCCTCCTATAGACTATAAAACAATGTTTTTTCAGTGTTGTTTTTATTGTTTTTTTTTTAGTTCATTTGCTTTATATTTTTATATTCCACATGAGTGAAACCATCCACTCTTTATTCATCCAGTCAGTATACTGACTTTTTTGCTAAAAGTATAAATTCAAATTTTACTGATATTTTATCTGGAATCTGTACTCCTTGATTCAACATAAATTTTGGGCAAGTTATTGAAATATAAAGTCACTCTGAAAGCAAATGTGAATTGGAAGACCTTTTGTTTACTTTGAATTTTGTAATTTAGTATAATCAAGAAGACTTGGCTCAGTTTTACTGTTGTCTGTCTCATTGATAAATATGGAACTATCCAATGTTCTTCCCAAGCTGACATTTGAAGGAAATACAGTAAATGCATATTTTTAAATGATATATTAATTCAAGAGCTAGGAACAGAGTTCTTGTATTTTTAAGTAAATTCATATACAAACTAACTTACTCTAATATACTTACCATTATACATGTCATACTATGTTAGATATCTTTCCTCACAGGATGCTTATTCTGCCCTTTAACTCAGCAGTAACTAATGATCTTTGATAATGAGAGTCAAATCAATGGCTGTCATACAATCATGGTGACCATCAGTGAATATCCTATTCTAATTGCTATAATTATATTTTGTCAGGGACTTGATAATGCTTTTTTTAAAAAAAAATTCACACAAAGTATAGAAAATGTTTTAATGTTTGCCTGATAAAACGTGTTGCCAGGTTTTTCTGACATGTGAAAAATGTAACTGCACAATTAGTGAAGAAATCTATACCAACAAAAGATATACTAGTTGTCAAAGTCAAATTAATTGTCAAGAGTAATTGTCAAATTACCATGAATTATTGTATGGTTGATAAAAGATGATTTTCCTGACAATGAAACACATTTTTTGCTGTTAAAATGATTTCTGACTTTTACTCTGTTATTATAAATTCATGAAAATTACTTGCTCTGCCAGATATCTACTTGGGAGCAAATGAGAATCCTAAGGGAAGTGATCTTTAAATTAAGACACTGTCAGATGTGCCCAGTTTCATTTAAAGGTCTGGGAATTTCTTTATACATGGTAATAAAAGGGAATACATTTTTAAATACAAATATTTTAGAATATTAGTGTGGTTAAAATCTATCAATCAGATAAATATATAACTAAATGTAATCTATGATATTGATGTATAGTCACCAAATATTTATTAATCCAGCAATAATATGTTGAAATATTTCCACATAATAAATACCGTCCAAGATACTATAGGAAACAGAAAGTAAATTGATTCTCTACATTTAAGGACATAAAAATCTAAAGGGTGATTTATACCATGAAGGCCTACAAATATTGAGTAACTAATGTAGAATGCTTTTCCATGGGGGCGAAATTAGAAATTACAAATTCCTACTTTTAGCAAAAAAACAAATCAAGTTTTAATTAAATCTATGGAACTATTAAGCCAATTTTATTTTCATTCTGTTCAAAAGCAATAACTTAAGAATAAAAAAGATTGCATATAATATGAAGTAAGAAAAATTCATACAATTGCTATCCATTTTTTAATGGAATAGGTTTTTATATAATTATCCATAATATTAGTTCAATTTCATTTCAAATGAATGTTTTTACATTGCTTGAATACATACAAAGTAAAATGTTTGAATCATATGGTATTTCCAACCTTATTTTTTGAGGAATTTCTATACTGTGTTCCTCAGTGACTGCACCATTTTATATTAAAACTAGTCATACACTGGGCTTCCCTTTTCTCCACATATTTTCAAACATTTGATTTGTGCTGGATCCATATTTTAAATCTATTTTTGCTGATATAGAATTCTGGTTTGGCAGTTTTTTTTTTTTTTTAAAGATTTTATTTATGCATACAAGACCTGGGGTACAGGCCAGAGGCACAGGGGTGGAAGTGAGAGGGCTCACCAGGGACAGAGTAGGGAGCAGAACAGGCAATTCAACTGAAATACACTGCTGAGGGGAGCAACTAACAAGGCAGAAGAGGTCTGCCGTGTCTGGTTTGTCAGTCTTTCCCTGCTTTGGGGTCTTTAAAGATGTCACATTATTTTCTGAAGGCTTGTGGATTTTCTGGATACAAGTCTATGTAATTTTTATCTTTATTCTACTGTATGTATTTATTCTTTTTCACTCAATACTTCTCTTATCTTTGAGATGAGAGAGAATACCTTGGTGGCAGATGTTGACTCATATTTGGTGGTAACTATGGCGAGATACATGCAGTTGCTAAGATAAGTAAATGTACTCCTCTTGTTCAGTGTTGTAACTCATGTTACCTCTCTAGAATGAATTAAAAAAATGTTTCTTTTCAGCTCTTAATTTCCATAATTTAAATGCAATATATATTTAGTTGGTATTTTTAGATAGTTATCAACCTTGTGTTATTAATTTTATCTGTGCACTGATGTCTTTTATTATTTTTATAATATTCTCACCATTTTCTTTTTTTTTGACTATGCATTTTATTTATTTTATATATATATTTTTATTTTTTTAATTAAAATATTTTAAAATTTACATATACTTGCCATTAATTGTAATCCCCATGTATTCCCCATCACCATCTCACCAGTGCACCAT
>JAGFMF010012055.1:116436-189585 GCA_019455555.1 Galemys pyrenaicus
AAGAAAGAAAGAAAGAAAGAAAGAAAGAAAGAAAGAAAGAAAGAAAGAAAGAAAGAAAGAAAGAAAGAAAGAAAGAAAGAAAGAAAGAAAGAAAGAGGACTATTATCTCACACCATATACAAAAATCAACTCAAAACCAAAAAAAGACTTGAGTGTAACACCTGACACTGTAAAACATATAGAATAAGACATAGGCAAAACAGTCCATGACATAAACTTCAGAAATATCTTTGAGGATTCTGCTTCAGAAGAAAGAGAAGATAAACAGCTGGGACTACATCAAAAATAAAAACTTCTGTACAGCAAAAGAAATAATCAAAAAAAGAGAAATCCTACAGGAAGAAAATATTTGCACACCATATGACAAATAAGGGACTGATATAAAAGATCTACAAAGAACTTACACAATTCAACAACAAAAAAACAACTATGCCATAAATGGGCATAAAAATTTTAAAAAGACACTTCTCCAAAGAAGAAATACAAGCAGCCAATAGGCATATGTAAAAATGTTCAACATCCCTAGTTATCAGGGATATAAAATCTTTTTCAGCATTAGAAGGTACCTCCACGCAACATTCCATAGTGGCTAGAGCGGTATGCATTCCCATGGGCAGTGTACAGGGCTCATTTATCCCCACATCCTTTATAGCATTTATTTCCAGATGTTTTAATAAGGGTATTTCTAATTGGAGAGAGGTGGTATCTCATAGGACCCAGTGACTCCACTCCTAGGAATCTACCCAAAGGGCACAAAAACACTAGTTCAAATGGAAACTTGTAGCCCTATGTTTATTGCAGCACTATTTGCAATAACAAAGATATGGAAACAACCCAAATACCTCAAAATAGATGAGTGGATAAAAAAAGCTGTGGTATATTTATTCAATGGAAAATTATTCAGCAATCAAAAAAAGAAAAACTCATGCCATTGTGGCAACATCGATAGAGTTAAAAGGATTATGTTAGACAAAATTAGTCAAAAGGAAAAAGATAAATACCAGCGGTTTCATTTATATGTGTAATACAGAGAAATCAAATAAAAGTTCAAGAAAAAGTTAAAACTAGCAAGCTGACCATAGAACTGAGGCTTACAGCAGAGGAGGGCACCAGAGTGGGGGTAACAAAAGAGGAAGTGATGAATACAAGGGAATATAGTGATGGTTCATGGGTGATACCATGGTGGGAAAACTCTGGGGACTATGAGGATCTAAAGAAATTAATTAACAAAAAAATTCTATAGACCCTTGAATGTGGTTTTATATGCAATTTTACTGTGATCTTGGGTGACAGGAATATGTCAATTGGCATTTAACTTATGATTGTGCAAGAAATGGAGGTCAAGTGATCAGAGAAGCAACTTCTAAAATTCATATGAAGGACTCAGAAGCAATTCTAGGAAAAGAAATGAAAGGAATTTAGATTTGTGGAGTACAACCTAGTTTTTCATAGTTTAATAGTTCTTTGCATATATAAATCCCCGAGGATTTCTGATTTCTCTAACACAACATGTCTGAAGTAGAATCTAGAGATTTCACTTTGCAGCTGCAACTGAGAAAAAACATCTAATCTGCATTGTTCAAATTACCCCTGAACCATTGACCCTCATGGAATATATTGGTGTAATATTTAAAAGATTTTAGAAGAAAAAACTAAGTAATAGTCTATCATTTTTTTATTTTCTTCTCAAGGTATGATGGTACTCTAACAGAATGCCCTCAACTAAAAGCAAATAAACTTTAAAAATGCTTCTTAAGTAAAAATTGGCATAAAGTCATGCCTCTTAATGATAATCATTCTGGGGTAATTCATATTGACAAAGTGGTATTTCTTGTTTATATTTAATTTTCAGAATTAAGGTCTGAATATCATAAATATGAATAATGAATTTCTTGGATAGAGTGGAAAATATACCTAAATTGATGTTTCTTTTTACCCTCTATTTGCATTTCATTGCATATATATATATTCATAATCAGACTCATTCCCTACTATTTCTATACTGAATTTATAGGTATAATTTCTCACTACTATGGGTTTCAGAAAAGCATTAACTTCTTGAAGCTGTTATTCAGTAATATCAGGGAGCCCAATCATTCTCAGTTAAATTTCCAGTAGAGCTAATCCTCCTTCATTTATCTGACTAGTAAATTGGAAAGAAAAAATTCCTATAACCTAACAGCATGAAGATTAAGTATAATGAAAATTTGCCAGACATTTGTATAAAATGACAAATGTTGGTTTTCAGACGCTTGGTTCCCATTAACTTTAATATAAATTACTCAAGACAAATGGCAACATTTGGCATGTTTATCATTGCAAATCTACGAGTTTGGTGTTCCCTTACTCTGGAATATTTCATATACTTTGGGTAGGACAAAAAAAAGGTTCTGTTTACTCAATAAATTTTTCCACTTCTAAATGCTTAATGACAGTTTTCTTTTCAATACTTGGCTATGCAGACTACTTATGAGACACTTTATTCTGAGTATTGGGAGAAAATATTGAAATCTTACTATTTCTTGTTCAGTATTTATTTTTCATTTTACAAAAAGAATAACTAAACCTTAAAATAAGTTGATAGTAAATCATGCTCATTCTTTCTAAAAATTGAAATCTATCATATCACCATAAATGCTATAATTATTACCTTTAAACCTGTGAAAAGTTTTATTATACATCCATGTTTCAATTATTAAAACATGTATATAGAAGTGATCTTATATTCCAGTTGAGATTTTTTTATTAATATTAAGAGTCATGCAGGGATGGTCTTAAGTAAGTTTCCCAAATTATTTATAAATTTATAAAAAATAGGCACTATTTTACTATAAAATACAAGACAAAGTTTTGTTTAAACACTGCCTATATAAAAAAATTATAACTATTTTTATCTGCTGAGGCACGGACAACTTCACTTAAACATTCCTAAAAATATTTAACTAAAGACTTTTTAATGATGATAAAATCACATTTGTATGTTTATATGTGTTCTATATACACATATGCATATGTTGTGTGTGTGTATAAAGATCCAAATGGATGCAGTTCTTATATAGACTACTATCACTTCACTGGAAAGTTCAGTGATTCAATGTTCTCTCTAAGCTGAATTTTCTAAGGATATTTGATTTTGTTATTTTGGTTATCAACTCTCTCTGATTTTTGCAAGCCACAGTGTCCTATATTCCCAAATAGTCTATTTTGGAATGATTTTTTTTTTTAAATTAGAACTATTATACTACTCATAGAAACATTGACTTCCTAAGACACATAATTCTTAACATTTATTATTTTTCTTCAGAAATTTCACTATTTAACACTCCAGATATCTACATTTCTAGAAGCTTCTGCACAAATCTATATAGTTAGTCAATTACCAGAAAACTTCTGCTTTAGATGTTTAGTTCATAAGTAATTTATTGTTTATATGGTAAGTGTGAGAAAATACTTTGGGAATTCAGAATATGAAGTTGAGATATTCAATACAAAAGTATCCCTAGTTTCATTGGTTATTAAGGGTATCACTTTATCAATTTATCCAGAACATTCTATTAGGAGTAGATTAGGAACTTTTAGTTCAGTCAAGACCATGTGCATTTGAGTTATATCTTAATATAGGCACATAAATTTATGTTTTATCATATTTGATCCTCATGAGAAATCACTGGTAACACAACTCCATAATGGCTGACTATATGTTCTGTCATCTTTTAAAATTTTATTTTATAAAGTTTAAAACAAGAAAATCAATATGTTTTTATGTTTAGTAAGTTATGGTATGCCAAAAAATAAATCAACTCATATCCAACAAAAGTATACATTCCAAAAACAAATTAGCTGTGTATTTAAAGTAAGAATTGATAAACTTGAAAGGAAATACATACTTCACAGGCTATAGGCATTCCTGTTAGGGGAATCAATTTCATAATAAATGATAATAGAATGAAGAAAGTTCTAAAAAACAATAAAAATGTAAAGACAAAACATGTATTTTAGACACTGACTCCCTTCTGAGAAAATTGTCAAGAGGACATGCATAGCCTTTGATCCTTCTTCAGGAATAATGTAATTTCCAAAATTTTGTAAAAATATATCTCTGTTAATACAAAAGAAGCTCACGAGAAAGCAAAATACCCTTTAGAGTTCACTTTTCTGAAAAGCCTCTATTCATTAAAGGAAGAGATTTTAATGTGGGGGCAAAAAGCACACAAATGTACTTACATGTAGTAACTGCAACTCTCAAAAATGGCAGCATCTACAAATAATCACACTTTCAATGGTAGAGCTGGTCACATCATACATTTAGCTCCCTACTCTCACATGTGATGTAAGTAACTCTTCAGCAGCAGTGCCAACAGATCCTGAAATATAAAGTGCCCTCCCAGTGATTGTGAGAACAGAATCAGGCAGACAGTGTGGTTCCCTTTCATGTTGGAGACCAATACATTTCATTTCTACCATATTTGTAGGGGTTTTGGTGTCTGTATAGAAACCCTTTAAAAACACAGAGAGTTCCATTTATTTCTTTTTCCATTATAGTTCTCCCATCAAACAACCTATATAGCGGAAGCCCAAAAGACTCTGAACCCTTATATGAAGATTAACGTGTGTTCATCCAGAGAGTAGAACTCTGTGGCAGGCTTTGAAATAGTTATCCAATAGTTATTACCTGCTGACATTGGTGCCCTGGAGGCACAAGCTCAGGAGGAAATGCAGCTGGTGTTTGATTGTTTTAAAAGTGACACTGAGCCCTGATTTGAATGAGGCAAAGAGGTAGGCACCTCAGACATGCCACCATGAAAATGCCACAATGACCTCAGCAAAACGGAGGATCTGGCCCTTTGATCCCTCATAGTGCTCTGCGAGCATGTACTGTGTCACAGAAGATGATCCAAATGTTGGCAGGAACCATGGACTCACTGGGGACCTCCTATCCCCACTTCTATTTTAAAGCGTGTTCCCACAACAAAAGCCCTCCGACTGGTAAAGATATATTCTAGGACAGAGGGCTCAGAAGGGTATGAGATATGACACCATTAAAGTATACTGAAAACATTTTTTTTGTAGTCTATAAGGTTGTCAGATGAAAGACTTTGAGTTAAAGCTCCATTAAGAGAGAGCTTGGTAACAGCATTATCTGAGAGAACCGTTTAGATGCTGTGATCTGCAATAGGACAGCGAGTTCAATTTGAGCAGAAGAAATGGGTTCTCTGCAGGGTGAGCCTGCCACAAGCTGGGCTGAGTTCTTCTAGCAGAGGCAACAAGCTTGGCTAACACATGGGCTTAATGTGCAAAGTGGGTTTGCTGATCAGAGACAGAACTATTTAGCCAGCTCTTTCCACAGCAGAGTAGTACAGTTTTGGAAGAAGCGTCATTTCACTCTGTAATGGAACTAAAAGTGTCAGTGTTTTCTGTGATCTCATATCGGTGATGTCAAGTTTCTGTTTTTGTTTTTTTTTTTCTTCTATCTTTTTTTTGTTGTCATTGGAAATAAATGATAATTAGCAAAGAAATTCCATGTATAATTTATTATGATTATGGATTTTTTTTAGCATTTGTGATATGGTCATTTTTTCCCTAGAGACCAGTAAGTAAATAAATGAATAAATAAAAGAAATAAATGATTGAAAGTAAAAGAAAGCTTCCCAGTATTCTCATGTTGGAGTTTACCTACCATATCTTAAAGGTGGACCTCAAAAATATGAGATGTGCATCCTCTCAGAGCAACTAATCTCCTTCCCCAAAGGCAACTAGAAAAGGGTGCACTCATGTAACAAGTCTAAATCAATAAGCTCTAACTCATATTTACAATCCCAATTGTCCCAGTTTATACACTCTATTATTAGATATTTCCATAAGTTAGACAAAGTTATAGCTACTTTTGATTTTGTGCTCCCAAGAGAATACCCCATATACTACTCCACTAACCCTTTCCTCACCATGCTATAGCTCTGTTTCTTTTTCTCTCCCATAGGATGAAGGCAATCAGTTGTCAGAATTATTTATATCTGCATTCCTACCAAATAACATTTTTCCTGTGACATAGGAGATGACCAATAAATTGCTGGTTGTTGAATGAAATTGAAAAACAAATCTGAACACAACTGGATCTTATCCAGTTGTCTGGGAACTAAGAATTTCAGAGTACTTTACTGTACTTCATTTTATTGTATTGTATTTTTTTGCTCATTGACAAAAGGAGTAATGGACATCACTAATTAATTAATCAGTATAGATTAATTACTGGGAATACTCTACAGACACCAGTAAAAGAATGAGTCCCAGGTGCAGGGCAATGACTTGGCAGATTTCCCCCTGCTCCCAGTTAGCCCATCATCCTTCGTATCCAAAAAGGGAGGCTAATAAATTACAATAGCAGTGACAGCAACTTCTGCACACTTTAACCATGTCATACATTGTTGCATTATAGCCATATTAGGAAAAAACTCCACAGTTTTTAAATGTTATAAAATATGAATCCATATACCCTGTCTTTTCTTTCATCTATTATTTCCTACTAGCAGAATTGAGATAACTTTGGCATGAATGTGATTTTAGTGACTCCAAAACAAAATCCAGTATCAAAAGAGCTTCCTCATTTACCCTGTCTAAAGCTGCACCTGAATATTCAGCTTGGATTAGGGAAATGAAGTTTGAGTGCAGTGATATAAGGAAGAACTAATTATATGAGACATTATCAGTCCTTAGTATATAAGCTTGAATTTGTAACAAAGACATGTTTGAGGGGCTGAAAAGCATATTAGAGATGACAAAACTGCAGTACAAAAAGACTGAATCTTTCTTTCTGTTCTTTTCATTTTTTTTATAATAAAATAAAATGTCATCATTCCAAGCTAAGTGCAGAGCAGTTTAAGAGAAGGTGCATGGAATGTGGTCAGATGTCTTAGCATCTATTCTGAGTGATTCACTTCCTGCATGATATGAAATATCCTAGTGATAGTATTCTAATCTATACCACAAGACCTAACAGACATCTAAATGGATGTAGTTAAATGATTAAACGAAGGCAGTTTGTAAATGGAAAAGTACTAAAAAATACTAAAAATATATATAGGATATTATCATTTCTAAAGCAAGGTCACATAAAACCAAATTGTTCCCTTCTCTTATAAATGCTTCAGTTTTGTCACCTCTTTACCAGTATAATATTCTATGTAGTTATTTTAGAAATTTCCTCATGAACACGAACCCGTTTGATTTAAGTTATTTAATATTATTGAATTTTATATCCCTGTTCTATAAAATATTTAATCTTAATTATTTTCTATCCTTTAGGTTTTTGTAAAACTTAAATAGCATATACAAATACAATACCTAGCATGATGTTTAGTACAAAGAAAAAGCCAAACAATTCTTCCTCTTCCTATTTTTCCCTTTTATTTATGCATTTCTGGTTGTGTATTTTGATAGTGGTCAAGACATCAAGTTCTACCTCAGAGCAGAAAACACTTTTTCCCATTTCATGGGTATGTGTTATCTAAGGTGAAACTCCACATAGAGCAAACAAAAATCAATCAGAAGTGACTTGGTAGTAAAGAAATATCAATAGGATGGGTTATGTGGGGTGAGTGCATCCAGGGTGCCATCTGAACTCTCCAGATGATTAAGTATAGACATCAAGTAGAGGAAGATTTTAAAAAAAAATGGTCTAGGGAACTGCTGCTAAAGATAAATCTCAGATTTCATCTAATTTACAATTTGATCTAAATATCACTCTGCCTATAAATGTGACTTTACTATAGGAACAAGACTGAATCAATGTTCTACCAGCTATTCCAATGGGGTGCTCACAGGAACACAGAAAGGAGACATATATGAGTGAAGAAAATTTCACTAGTTCTTGAAAGTAAAAACAAACCCTCAAAATCTCAATCTCATGACAAATGTATTAGTTTCATTTTTATACATCTTCCAACTGTGATATTTTTGGTTGGGTAGTTTCACACAAAGTAATGACTCAGAGATCACTTCTTCTACATTGTATGATATTGCTTTCTTACAGGAGGGAGCACAACAACAGCAATAATGTAGCAACCATGGAAGTTTTTAAATTTAAACTTGCAAGTACTAGGTATTATGAGCGCATTACTAGTCACATGGCCCACTCCGATCCAGAGAATGTGCTCTTGTGAGTCAACTGGGACAATGAAACCATGTAAGGAATACATAACACTGTGTCAGCTAGAAATTGGCCCTCTAACTGGCAACTGAGATTCTTCTGTAATGAGGTGGAAAAGCTTTGAGAAGTGTGATATTCCAGTGTTGCCAAAAGAAAAAGAAACTTTAATCAGCATATAGCATCATGTCTGCCAGAGTGAGGAAATGGGAAAGAATTCCCTTTCTGAGAAATGACTTGTCATTAAAGAAAAAGAAAAAATTACGTATTGCATCGGCAATCAGTACTGTCATAATAAAAACAATAATTAATTATTTGGTATTTGTGAACAAGCTTTTTATTTTATTCCTGTTGTATTTAATATGCAATATATTATTTTCTTAGGATGTCTTTCTCTATTTGGCTGACTGGCAAATTCCTAATCACAATTCAAAATCTAGTTTAGCCATCAAAATCTCTATTAAGACCTACTGATATACTTCCTTCCTAAAATACACAGATCATCTACCAGGACCTTATAGCATACTTCATATTACTTCTTTGTTTTATTGTCTGTTTTTTGCAATAAGTTCTGAGAAAATAAATTGAATATTTTTTTTAATTTGAAATTTCAGAACCAGGACAGGGTCTGTCATGTGACATATGTACAATAATATCTCTTTTGAGTTTTGAGTTTAGTTACCAGATTATTGAAAAACTTACCTTTTTCATCTACTTGCTGAAACAAAGTTAAAAGAATTTTTATAGGATTATAAATGTGTTTTTCTAGAAAAAAAGCTGCCAAAAGCACTATGATAGGATATTAGGAAATATGTGCCTCTTGTATTAAGACTGAGAAGAAATGAGTTTTCCAGCGGGAAATAAGTGTTTACTTCCAAGTGGTTGTTTAAGAGATGCCTGAGCTAAGGTGAATTCAGAAAATATCCTTTTCAGTTGAATTGTAAATTTAGCTACCATTGCTACAAAAAAAAGGACAGAAAGATTCATTGTGGCATATGCCATAAGTATTATTTGTGACAAGTACCTCATTTTATCTGTGATAGCCTTGAACTTTTCCCTTAGATCATTAGTTGCTTAGATTTATATTTAATATAATTTAGTTATTACTTTAATAATAACTAAAAATTTCAAGTTTTGTTTGTCAATCCTAAGAAATGATAGCTAAGTGAAATATGAATTAGATATATAATTTCTAATTACCTATCCAAATTTTGATACTTCAGATTATGAGAAATAAAAGTGTATCTTTTAATAAATACACTTACTTGATCTACTTTAATTGAAAACACTGATATCTTTTTCTTTGAAGAAAAATGTTTATGTTTTCATCAATCTAAAGTGTTACCTACCCTGTGCAAATAAATTCTCAATACTACCTTAGTCATTTTAAAATGATTTGAGAAGAAAGAATAAGAATTTCCTTTTTTATTTTGCTTTTTTTTTTCTGGAGATACAAAGTAACAAAAAGCAATAAGCAATTATAATTATGATGAAATTTTCTAGCGTTAGGTATAATGTATTTTACTAGTTTCCAAATGTCAACTGCAAAACAAGTAAGACATTTCCCTTTGCCCTGTCTTCCCACATATTCTTATATACAGAGTCCCCAAAGGTAGGGTAGTTGGTATTGGTCCCCAAAAAATCCTACAGAGAAGAAAATATACCCAAACAAGAACATTAAATTAAGAACTTGATATTTTATCTGATCATTTTGATGCTGGCAATTTTAACAGATCTTGGGATTTATTCTTATTTTGTGACATTGGATGAAGACTTCATTGTGAGAGTGAATTTTTCTATGATAAATAAGTAGTATCAGCATGTAACCCTTATCATGAACTTCACCAAAACTTAAATCTTTTTCAGCCATCCCCTCTTGATTCCCTCATTTACTAAAATCAGAGTTCTACTAACATCCATTAATACTGCTCTTAGAATTAAAATCTCATTTTCTTAGGAAAATGGTTCTCATAGTCTTCTTGAGTCTTATTGATATTATAACATGCCTTCTAGATCCAATGGTTTCTGCTATGTAGACTCTGATTAAATATTGTTTATCTGTTCTTTAACTAAAGTCCCATGTGAGTTTTCACGCATTTCAATCAGAGACATTCCAAACAATGATTAAAAGTCTTCCTGGATTTTTAAACTCTCCTAAAAATTTAAAATTCTGAGGTTCTTCTTATTCTTGAAAATGTAATATCTGTCATTTGATTCATTTATCAAATTTTCTTAGAATAAAGCATAGAAATGAATTATGCAGTCAAGTATACATAATTTTAGGAATATTCATACATACTGGACAGTTGCCACCCAGAAAGGTTATATTCATCTGTTCATCTATATTTTCATTCTACTCTTCTTTTTATGAGTTTGCCATTTAAATATATCTCTACAATATTGGATATTACATCTCTAAGGACATAGATATATTGCTAAGGAGCATGAAGCTCTATTGATAATACTCAAAATTATTTTTGGGAGAAGTCATTACTTTCTATGATACTTAAACATAAGAAAGTTACAACTATACATTTGTACATGCTAGTAGCATAATTTCAAATATATAAGGCAAACATTGTACTGGAAGGAGAACACTAACAACAGAATTTGAGATTTTTTTTCATTTAGTATAATCTCATTCAACATAATATTTGAGTTATTGAAATAGCATATATTAATATTAGCTATGAAGCTTAAACTTTAATATAAATATATGACCACTTTTCTCAATCCAAGAACTATATTACAATTAGTTACTAATATCTGTTCACATGTTTATGCCACCCATTCAGTTCCTACAAAGAAAATATCATTATTTCACATAATTTGTATATTTATTTGATAATGTGACATTTTTAGAGAAGTTGGTATAAAGAGTATTTTAAATATTTTAAGCAAGTATAATTCTTTGTTTCTTAAATTATATTTTACTGGTAAGTACAAACTAGAGTTATTAAAACTGGACACTTTTTACTATATGCCATTACATCAATTAAAACTAAGTTTATTTTAAATCAATTCCACAATACACATTATTATTATAAATTTTCTTGCTATTGGAGAAAACTTAAGATTCTGACTTCTTGCAAACTGATTCAAATGTTTTTACTTTGATTAAGTATTTGATTTGGACACTGTGTAAATGTAGGGAAATAACATAAATCAGTTGATAACTAAATCTTTAAGAAAGAAGATCAAAACAATGTAGCTGGTTTCTATCTGTGGCTTTAAAACTGTATTTATATTACTGTACTCTGAAATATATTAACTTTTTCTGTTTTGGTTTTTTAGATGCATTAAATTTAATCTTGAGTTCTTATTTAGAAAATTGTATTAATATCACAACTATATTTTCTACAAATGTCAGCTATTTCAGCAATAAATTCCATTTTACTCAGTCCATATTTTCTTTAATTTTCTATATTTGTGTTTTAGTACTCTATATTCATTTTTTAATTAATACTAACTTAAATAAAACAGTAATTTCAAAAGGACTTTTTTTAATGCTCCCAATCCCTGGGAAATTTTATTTATTAAAAATCAACTTTCATTTCATCCTATATTGTAATAGCATAAATATTACTTCTTATTATTTGTGATAAGATACTACCATTGCAACTCTCATTATATTAAACAACTACAAAAATCATATAGAGTTTAATAAAAAACAATCATGCAATACCAGGTAGAAAGAATATATTATATGGTTGTATCTTAATCCTCCTGATCTCCAAAAATACTTTCTCTCAATCAGAAAACTCAGATTGGAATGACAATTAGATTTGGACAAATAATATACCTTTAGAACATTAGTTCTCAAGGTAAGTTTTTGACCATCAGAATAAACAGTTGAGAATGTGTTAGAATTGCAAATTTCTAACACGACTTACCATCTGAGTCTCTTGGTGCAGAATCCACTTTTCTCTTCTTTCACAGGTCTTTCAGGTAATTTTGATGTATACAAATTTGGAGAAGCACTGGTATACAAAAGAGATTTGAGTCAGAATTGTAGCTTTTTCACTTCTGCCGGTGAAACTGGTATGATATTTTGTTTCTCCAAAACTGATATGTTGACAACACCTAACATCTAAGGTGATGACATTTGGATGTGGAGCCTTTGGGAAATGCTTAGGTTATGAAGTTGGAGCCCTTATGAATAGTATTAGTCCCTCAAAAAAGAAATGGAGAACCCCCCTTAGACTTTCTGCTCTGTAAGTTTACAGTGAGGGACAACTACATATAATCTGGTGGCTTTTTTATCTAGGAATTCCAGCTTCCAGAATTATAAGGAATAAAGGTCTGCTTTATTTCAGCCAGTTTATGTTTTGTTATAGTAGCCTATTAAACTCTCAGGCAATAGAAACTAAGTCACATCTTTAACCGGGAGGATCTTTGTTCATGTAATGAAGGTTAGCTCTCATTTTCAAAATTTCAATTTGGGCCATTTTACTTCTACCAATGACTCATAGTAGTACCGTTTTTACTAACTGAAAGACATGGCCAGAGGTGTTGTTTTTGTTTTTGTTTTTTTCCTTTTCTTTTTCTTTTTAAAGATTTATTTATTTATGCATTCAATAGCTGGGGTGTAGGCCAGAGGTGCTGGGGTGAAAGGATTCACCGGAAACAGAGTAGGGAGCAGAACAGGCCGATTAGTTCTGAAATAAACTGCTGAGGGGGTCAAGGATGAGACAGGAGACCTCTGCTGTACCAGATGGGATCTAAATGGGGCGGTGCAGTGGCTGGAGAGCTTGATAGCATGGAGACTTTAACCCCTGTGCATGCTGGGTTGACCGCCAGAGGTTTTTTTTTACTTTTACGACAAGACGAAAAGCAAACCAGGGCCCAGCTTATATTTTGTGACCGCCATTGCAGAAGCCACGCTTGGGCGCCTGGTCATATCAGCCGCACCTGCACCTTTCCCTGGGAGAAAGTACACAGGGTATGTACTTAGCATATCGTTCCAGATTTTACTATATGTTAGTATTGTTTTAGGTTTTAAATGTTATTTATTGGGCCCTCCCCGGTGGCGCAGTGGGTTAAACAACACACTGTGAAGCAAAACCGCAGTCACTGGAGCACGAGTTCGATCCCTGCCGCCGGCCAGGGAGGGGACCCACACGGCACAGCAGACCTCTCCTGCCTCGCCCGCTGCTCCCTTCAGCAGTGTGTTTCAGTCAGTCTGCCTATTCTGCTCCCCACTCTTGTCTGGTGAACCGCTCACCTCCTGTGATTCTGGCCTGTACCCCCAGCTCTTGTATACATAAATACATAAATTTTTTAAAAAAAATAAATGTTATTTATTATAATTTGGTAGGTTATTTTTGAGCTCTTAAAGCTTCCATATAAATGAATGGGAATTGCTACCTTCATATTAGAAGAAACCAGCACATGAAGAGGTGAGTGTGTGTGTGTGTGTGTGTGTGTGTGTGTGTGTAAGAGAGAGAGAGAGAGAGAGAGAGAGAAAATATTACAGGAAAACATCATAGTTTATAGAGTGGCCATTACTTAATAGCTTCTTAACACCAGATTTCTCTATACTTTTTACTATACTGCTCAATGAAGTCTGTTACAGCCCACATACTAACTGTAATTTGAAAGAAATTCTACGTTGATTAAAAGTAGGATAAAAACTAAATTATTGACTAGGATCCAGTGTATAAAGAATGGGGAGCCACAGCTGAACCTGATAATTAATTTTCCTCTAATTATGTTTATTGTGGTAAAGCTGGTGTCATCATTGTGTTTGCTTTAGGAAGTATAGGTTCACACATCTACAAGCACCCAAAACCCAATAATCCTCCTCCAGGCTCCATTAGGTCCCCCTCCCTCCTAAGCCGCCAGATCACCCCCTACCCTTCTGGTTGCCTAGGTTTTGCAAGCCTAGGGGCATGATTGTCTATGCTGAAGGCTTCCTGGGTGACGTGCCTGGGAACTGAATGGCAGCGTGACCCCCACGGCCTCGCTCAAAACCTTAGCATGTTCACGCATCTTGACGCACCATCTCTTAAAGCAGCAGCAGCATGACTTTCCCCCTGCAGCCTGAGCAGCTTGCACCCTGCAGGTAACCCTGGCAGGTTTGAGCAAAGAGCCCCTAAGGTTCTAGCTGCAGCAGTGAGCATTCCCCCTGCAGACCACCCACAAGCACTTTTTCTGGGCAGCACTCGCAGTTTGAGGTTGCAGGACAGCTAAATGGAGCCACCACAGTGGGTAATACTTAGTACCAGAGCCCCTCCCATCCTTGGGTCTTTGGTACCCAACCCCAGAAGCACTGCTTACAGGCAGTGCAACCAGAGGCACTGTGGACACTATCTAGTGTGAGATAACCAATCAATACTGGCCTTAGAAACTCTTTGTTTCCTCTGTTAAAAACTGGTGGTGGTTGCTCCCTGAGACTTGAGTGGGCTGGCACTTGTGCACTCTGGTGAGAACCCACAGACAGTGACTCAGCCTGGCACAGTCCTTTGACCTGCATAGCTCTGCAGTAGCACATTTCCAAAAGGTATGTTATTAGTATGACTGAATCTGATGCTTTCTTTTGTTTCTCTACATTCTGCATACAAGTGAAACTGTATTGTTCTCGGACAAATTTCACTTAGAATTATCCTCCGAGTTCCATCCTTAGAATTATCCTCCGAGTTCCATCCACATTGTCACAAGTGCGTAAAAGTTCATCTATTTTTATAGCTTCGTAGTATTACACTGTGTAATCATACATCGATTGTATACATACATCGATTATTGTGATCTGCTCCCATAGGATATTGCCATCATCCAGCATTATAGACTCTAAAACATGATTAGTCCAGAGGACCAAGAAGAAATCCATCTGTCATATATAGTCACAGGTGTCCAACCTCATGAGATTGGTTAATGAATCAAAAAAACCCAACTTAAGTCATTTTTGAAAAGTAAATTAAACTGATATTGGAATACCCATTTTGTGATACATACTTTATTCCCTCCCTTATGGGGCAATCTTTTGGTAAGGTCTATGGTAAACCAATTTATAAGGGTATATTCACTAAGTGAGCAAGCTATCAAAACATAAAATGATTGAATTAATTTCATGAGTTAGAAAGCTAGAACTGTGCTAGCTGCTGATTACATGATTCAGCGTATAATTACTTAGATTGGCATAAGGTGATCTTCTGTAACCATTTCTAGTTGTGGGAACTGTCTTGCATATAACTCCAAAATACTGTTAGTGCATTGACCACAGTTACCTCTCAAGTTACCTCTCAAATAATTGAGAGGTACATAATTTAGATGGACATCTCAATAATTTGTCTTTAACACTCTACTTTTTTATATTCCTCAAAGTGCCTAACCCTTTTTGTGGCTGAAACATTCGGTGCTTTTCTTTAAGTGTGTTATACATTCAATCTAGTTCTGTTCTGCCACCATATCTCTGTAATGTTTATATTTTTTTACTCTGACTTATCAAACATTAATTCTGTCGGCTCAATCTTATGGAAGAAATGATTTCTAAGTGAGCTATCTCACTGTAACCTCAAAAGGAAACAACTGAAGATCATTAAAAAAAAAACTGAACACCATATTTCTGTAAAAAGCTTGTAAGTTAAAGATGGTGGATGATAGATAACTAGGAGATAGATAGTAGATAGATTGGTAGATCAGATGACAGATAATTATTATTTTGAATAAAGTGGGAGGAGAGAAACATGACTAAGTGAATATGCTAGACTGCATATAATTTATGCAAAATTCTACATTCACAATGCAAATGTATTTGGAAACTAATACACAAACATACAGTGTTTTACATATGTGGAAATTGGGATTTTCCAATTTGTTTACATGTATTACAAAAAAGCTGTATTTGTGAAATCCAAAGATCTACTATGTTACTCAATATCCCTAATCATATTTAAAATCCAAATTATATAATACCTCTTTTTTTGTGGTAACATAAAAGTATACTCTCTGTCTTTTAAAGACCAATTCCATTCCAGCGTTCCCATGTAAAGTATCCTCGCTTCAGCAAGAGTTTTATATAAAAGTTGTTGCACAGCTGATCACCCATCTCCCTCTGAGTCAATTATTTTTAAATTTTCAATCTGGGCTAAGGTTTAGTATTGTGCCAAAGGGATTTTCAATAGGATTTGTAATGACTTGTTACTTGTGCTGAGATTTTTCAGGCAACTTTTATTCTGCTTGATCTATTGCTGCATTTGGTTTTATAGACCACGGAGGACTACACAACCACTTCTATCACCACGTGTAACTTTTGAAAACTAATATAACTTGCCTTTGCCCAACAATTGTGTAGATTATATAGATTAACAGAACATTTGTTCCTTTTAGGATTAGAGAAAGAAAGCTACCTTGTCTAAATAAACATATTTATAATTAGTCGGGTTACTTTTGTTTAGAGAACAGAATTGTTGCTTGTTTCCCATAGTCTCCTCTCCAGGTATTGGACTATTCTGCTATGCTGGTAAACTGCTACTGTTTTCATAGTAAAAGCTTAGAGGTTATGTTAGATCACACTTTGATGATGCATCTTAATGTAAAACATCTGTTTCATAATTCATTCTCAGCCATCAAAGGTATAAAATATTGTTAAAAGTTTCTTCCTTTATGATTCATTAGCTTATTGATTAAAGAATGAGAAAGATATGAAGTCAGTGTAGCTAATAAGTAAGATCAGCGAGCAGGAAGCCCTGGCTGTTCCACAATATTCCTTAAGTATTTTGTTCAGTGTTTTCTCTTTTTACTCTACCTTTATTTTCATCGACTCAACTCTGTACCCCAAGTGATAGCAACTGTTCATCACTACCATTTTGATTTCAATTCAGTTTACTTGCACTCTGATTTTTATGTTTTTCTTCTTTCTAATTGCTTTTGTTTGTAGTTCTGTTGTTAGTTCCTTAAGGTGTTATTTATTTGAGATCTTGTTTATTGAAATGGTCTTGTATTGCTATATACTTCTCTCGATACTGCTTTTTCTCTGTCTCATAGATTTTGGTAGCTTGTGTCTTAATTTTTATTTGTCTCGAAGTATTTTAATTATTTTTTTCTTTGAGTACCTTGTTAACCCATTATATGCTATTTAATCATCATATTTTATAGGTTTTTCAAGCTTTCCTTTTATGGTTCATTTCCAGTTTGATTCCATATTAATCAGAGAGAAATATTTGCTATAACTTCAAATTTTATGTATTTATTGGCAATTGTTTTGTGACTCAACGTGTGATTTATCCATGTTGCATATGCACTTGAGAGGAATGTATACTCATATTTCTTTTTGGAGTGGTGGGTATTCTTTTATAAATCTCTGTTAAGCCTATAAACAAAATTTCCTATTTAATGTTAAGTCCATGTGGTCAAATTCCTTGGTTAAGTATATAATTCCTTACTAATTTTTCTATCTGGTTGATCTGTCCATTGATGAAAGTATTGAAGCCCCTATTAACTATTTTATTGATATCTGCATTTTTCTGTTGTTGTTAATATTTGCTTTATATATTTTGATGTTCTTTCATTTGGTGCACATACATTAATCAGTGCTATGTCTTCCAGATGTATTGATTAGGAAATTTTCCTTTTTTGAGGTCCCTGTTCTCTCCACTATCTTGTTTCTGAGACACCCAGTATCCATATGTTGCTTTTCCTTATGAAGTTGGACCATGTTTAAAGTGCTTCGTCAACTTTTACATTGCATTCCTCTCTCTTCTCTATGGTTCCTTAGTGTAGTATTATATTTGAGCTCACTGCTACAATCCTACCACTATTCTGCTTCCAGACCTTTTTCTAGTACTTTTAATTCTCATCTGTTGAGCATTTTTTTACATCTTGAATGTCTATTATTCTTTTTTTAAAGTTCCAATTTCTTCTTTTATCCATTAGTTTTGTCATTTTTCTGATTTTTGTGTATCTTTTTCATTGGTTTTTTTGAGCTCTTTAGTATCACTACAACTAGCTTCTGTGTTTCTTCCATCTCATTGATTTTCTTTATTATGGCAATTTTGATTTCTCTGTCTGATGAGGAGATCGGACTTCCACATCTTTATCATTGGATTCTGGTGTGTTCTGTTCTTATGATGTTATATTGTATATTATCTTGAGTTCTCAGGATTTGTATTTGTTCATTTTGCTCCTTTACAGTTCCCTATATTTTTAAATGTCTGCATTAGTAACTAGAGAATTGAACTATTTTTACTTTCCCAGCAGGTGATGCTCTAGTTTTATTTAATTTTAAACTTTTGAACTTTGCTGTTTCTGTGTAAACTAAGATCAGGTTTTGTAGTTGCTTAATTAAAGGGTGAAGGCTGGACCTGGAAGGGTCCAGGCACTGGTAAAAACATGCATAAGGGATGCTCATAATTACAACATTGTGGCTATCCTCCTTTCTGGGATTCTACATGAGACTTTAATCTGTGTGCTGTCAGTAAACTTCATGAAGTCAGTACCACTTCTAAGGGGTACGGGAAGGGAGTGCTGCCAAGATTAGTGTCTTTGTTCTTAGTAAGACCCAGCCTGGCCACTGGAGTACACTCCATCCCCCCCCATAGGTTTCCATTCAGTAAAGTGTTTGTACCGCTATATTGATCAGTTCATTCCTTCTTAGGCTCCCTGTCTGAGCTAGCAGCCCACTCTTTTATACTCCTTAATAGAGCATAATCTCCCTCATTTCTTTCCATCCATAGACTTTGTTTTGAATGATGACTCTCTTTTCAATCTTCTTTGCCATAGCCTATTTATCGCTGATGTTCAAGGCATGTTCCGATTTTTTCCTTACCATGGATTCTCTGGGTGTAGTGACCCTCTGCATAGCTGTTATATAATCATTTGAGAGCAAAGCAAGAAACCTCCTTTGACCATTTCCATTGTGCATTGAGCATGGGCCAAGAAAGTTGTCTTCATTTTGGTGTGATGCTATGCATTTCATCAGCTCAATTTTAATATGCAAAAATGTTTATATTCTATGCTCAGTTTCAAATTAGAAAGTCAAAGTGTTATTCTGCCCATACTTTTAGAACACTATATTGCAATATTCTACTTTAATACATATAAAATTAATGTGCTCTGAAGCATTTATATGAAAATGTTAAGAGCAGAATTTAGATATCCCATAAGTGTGCATATACAAAGGTGTTTTATTACCTAATGATTATACTACTTTTCTTTCTCTGATAATCTGAGAAATTGAAGTTACATTGTCTTAAGTACCTCTAATTTTCTGTCAAACCCATATCTTACAAAAGCTAATATACTCTCTCAGATTTCATGTGGACATATTACCATTTCTACCTAATCATCAGAGAAGCTATAAATTTCCCTAAGTTACAGAACAGAATGGGATGGAAATAGGCTTGCTGAAATAATGACACAAACCAATATGACAAATTCTACTTTGTATGAAGTACAACATTTTTTTTCCCTGAAGAGCAGACATTTTAAATTGCTGCTACCTGTTTTGATGAATATCTAGTGAAGTTTTGGGTGATTATATCAATTTAATGTTTCATGCATTAATGAATTAATAGCAATATATTAAATGGCATGATTGAGATAATTTGAATCTCAAGTATTACTGCTCATAGAGCATTTTCTTGATAAGAGATGATTATTTTTATCCCAATTGTCTGACAAGAATGATTTCCAGACCAGAGACACTAAAATGACTCTACTCTATTTTAAAATTAATGATTTTTATCTAGTATATTGATATAAGAGATTTATAATCAAAGCAGAACTAATGTAAGATGAAAATATTTTTATTAACATAATCCTGGGTAGTGGGAAAATAAAAGAAAAAAAGGAACAGTAGATCTACTGCTAGAGGATGACACTTCTGGCAGAACTCAATAAAAGAAAAAAATAATTACAGAATAAATTGTTTTAAAACAGCTTAAACTATTTTCTTAGTAACATATATATACATATACATATATATATATACACATTTAAGTGTTGGTTTACATTTTCTCCTTTGTCCTCACTATACTTTGAGATGGAACACAATGACAACTTAGAAACCCTATATTAACAAACAAACAAACAAACAAACCCATGAAGAATATTACCTGGGAGGCAGGAGATCTATAGTTGATCATTATATCTGAGACTCTGTATCAGTCATGTAACCTGTATAGACCATGTTAGTTTTTATAATCTTTTATTTACAAGTTAATAATGAGCTAGCAAACTGTGGTTTTAGTATTCAGAGATTCTTATAAGTATTAGTAATAACATGGTACATAATAAAGATCCTTAATGTTTGGAATTTTCATTTTAATGTTTGTAATAAGATTTTAATGTTTATCAACCATCATGTCAGAAAATTGTGGTAATTACAATTTGTAATGCTAAAGATTTAATTTTTAAGATTTTTAAGATGGATAAAGTAGTGATGCTAAAAATAAATAAAATAACAATTTTACTCTGCCAATGGCCAGAACCACAAAATACACTTCAGGAACTTTATCAGCATCACTTTTCAGAAAAACTGTGCCATAAAGGTTTTGCAAAATAGTTCTGTTTTATCTTGAAAAATATAAATTTTTCAATTTCAAGATAAAATTTCATCTTGAAAAAAATTAGCATAGAATCAAAATAGAATCAAAAAATCTTATTTAGCCACAAAAAAAGGGGAAAAGGTGAAAAATATTCTAAGCATTTCATATGTAATCAATATTTTTAATGTAACATTAAAAGCAATATCTTAAAATATCTTAAGGGAGAATACAAGCAAACGACACAGGATTAAATTATTTTAAGGGCGAATACAAGCAAATGACATGGGATTAAATTATTCTAAGGGAGAATACAAGCGAACTACATAGGATTAAATTATTTTAACAAATACAAGCAAACTACACGGGATTCTTCAGAAAATATGAACACATCTTATGCCAAGTTTACTAAGATTAGACTAAAAATTAGACATTAAAATCATTAGCAAGGAAACAATAAAAATGGTACAGAGACTTTGGAAGGTAGCTTGTTGGTTTCTTACAATACTAACACATTCTTACTATATGATCCAGAAATCATACTCCTTGGTATTTACCCAAACGAATTAAATTTTGTGCTCATCCAAGACCTGGAGGACAATAAAAGGCATTATTACTAAGTGAAAGTAGCTGGTCAAAAAACCAGACAACTATATCCTATATACTATGATTCTAAATGCACATGACTTCTGAAAAAACAAACCTACACAGACAGTGAAAAGATTTGAGGGAAAGGGTTTGGGAAAGTGGCATTTTCAAGGTAAGGAAAAAAACTATTTAATATAATAATATAGTTAGTACCTTTATACATTATAAACCTTTATAAGGTTTAGGTTAGGTTTTTCTAAGTTTTCAGTATGTCTGCAATTTATTTGGTTTAAAGTGAATACAAATCCTACTTTAGAAGTTAAATTCTTTTAAGAAATGATTTTAGTATCCCAGAAATGTTTAATAATTATTCTTTCCACTGATTTGTGACCCAAAATCACTATGGGTTTAAAAATTATTTGAATGATTTATCAGAGAAATTGTGTTTTTCTTCCATATAAATTGTTTGTTGTTATTTAGTATTAGTAGCGATAAATATGCATGTTTTAAAATTTGTATACACACATTGTATATAATGTTTATATACATTTATATATCACTATACATGTACACTTGCAATGCTCTGTATGGATCTTTGTTTCATTTCTAACTACAACTAATATTCACCAACATTATTTTCTTTCCAGTAAAATCTGATTCCTGACTGATAACTCTCTTCCAGATGGTCTTGTGGTTGGCAGATTTGATGTGCCATGTCACATAAAAATCTCAGGAAACTGAAGTGGCATTGGCCTCATATAATGCTTTTATTACCGGCATACATACAGCACATGGAACAGAACTTCTCTGCCAGCAAATTAGTACCTAATGTTTCTGTGGTCCAAGTTCAGTTCAACAATTTAATTCTGTAGTCCTCCATAATGTATACTGCTGCTTGACTACATGTAGTTCATGTTAATGTACTTTTCAAAAAAAGCAAAACCACAAACAAGCAAGAAAGTAAACAACAAACATGACAAAACAACAAAAAATTTCACATGAGGAAGGTATAAATAAGTATCTAATAAATGCACAAGTGGAATAGTATCATGAACAAAATCAATCTATTTGTTTTAAAAATTGTTAATTAAGGAAAGATATGTGGGATTTTTAAAAGCTGTGAAGTGGAGCTATAACACTTTGGCTGCTTACTTTAAAAGCTTTGGGGATATTTGTAAGATAGCCACATTTTAGTAACCCATATCTTTTGTGAGATTAAATCTGTCTACTGGGAATATTCCTGCATGAATAGAATAAAGAATACTGAAAACTTTGGTGAGGAACAAGCTATCTTTATTAAAGTATTTATCATTTTTACAGCTGGAATTGGTATTAATATTTCAACAAACAATACCAGTAAGCCTTATCTTTTCTTTGTTGACTTTAGTTAAGCACTGTCAGCAGTAGGCTGTTTAGAACAGCTTGGTCTGTTCAAGCAGAATAATTCATCTTAGTATTTACAAAAAATAAGCTCAATTTTAATATGCAGTAGGAGCATGCCAAAGCAGAAACACAAACTTAGTCTATAGGACGTAAAATGTGGGAATTTCAATTGATAATATTCTTTCCTAGTTTTGTGACCGTATTGAAAACTGAGAAAGAAATATTGAAACTATGACATATTTTAAACAAACAGACTGAGCTTATAGATTTTCCCTCAATCATCCTGTCGGTTCGTGTGCCTGAATAAATCAGAATTTATGCTAACATTTTCATGAACACAATGAAAAAAAGTGAAAGAACAGTGAGGTCAATCCTTTGAATTCAGTAAATGTTAGAGGGTTTTTTTGGTAATTTTTAACTAAATATCATGAAGCTATGCTCAAATTCTCTAGTTGAAAAATTAGAATAAATATGAGATAATTTGTGTTTAAATGAGCTATCCCATTTGAATTTGCATATATTCAGGCCTATTATAGAGTGTGATGAGTTATAATTAAAAGTGTATTGTTGTATGATTGATTGATTCATCAACTGTGTTGAATGAATCATGCAGGTCAAACTCACATCAAAGAAACAATGTTTAAATATTAGTGAATATCCAAAAATTGGCTCACTACTTACAGTGAGAGGGAGGGCAAAAGAATGTGAGAATATTTTGTTTAAACTTTGCAAGTACTAATTATCACATATTTATGTAAATCAAGAAATATTTTGTATGTCAAAAGAAAGACTATAATGTATTTTCTAGTGGGAAGTGCACATTGTGTACAATTGTGTATTACTGGAATCTGTGGCTTTCTGGATTTCTTATGTTTCTGGATGTTCTTTTTGTCAATTCAGTAATTTGAGGATAATCTTTAGCAGCATGGGCAGCAACTAATCCTACTGGAAAACAGCATTCAGAAAGCATCTGTTATTTGCACTAGTTACATTAATTTACTTAGTCATGACTTAACCATAAATCCTAAGTCAAAGATAGATGGTGAGGGGTTGAAATTACACCATTAAGTGAATTTCAGAACTTTAAATAAATTTTTTAATTGATGTATGACATGTACAGAGAAAAATCACAAAAAATAAATGTGCAATTCTAGGAGTTACCAAAATATACTAATGAAAACCACCAAAGTAAAGAAACAGAATACGCCTAATACCCCAGAAGCCTCCCACAGCTGCCCCTTAGTAATATTTCTCCTGTCCCTTTCTAATTAATATCATGATATGTTGTTGACTTTTTAATTTTATATAGAAGAAAATATGCATTATGCATTACTTTATTCTGACACATATCTGTGAGAGATATCTAATGCATCAATAATCATTCTTAACTTTATCATTCCAATTAATAAAAACATGGATGTTTTTCCAATGTTTCTGACTAATGTAACCTTTTTCTTCCAAGTATTCCTTCAAGTATTTCACAAGTATACTTTCAGTTTCTGGAGAGAAAACCAGTGTAGTTCTAATGATTGTTCTCCTGTGGGTACAGTATTTTTTCCTTTTGTCACTGAGTTCAAGATTTTTCATTCATTCTTAGAATTACACAGTTTGAATAATGCACTTATGAATATGATACCTTTTGAGGGTCTTTGTTTTCTGAAGTTGAGGTTGTGTATCTATAATTTTTCAAATGCACTGATCATTGTTACTCTAGATGTTTCTTATGTTCCTTGTCTCTTCTGGTTTTTCACTGGTGCACATGTTACACATTTTGAAATTGTCCCACAAATTTTGGATATTTTATTCTGTTTTGTTGAATTTATTTTTCTCATTGTATTTAGGTTTGTGATATTTCTGTTGATGGATTTTCAAGCTCATTGATGCTATCCTTTGGTATTCTGTTTTATTGATGAGTCCAACAAGGGTATTCTTCAGTTTTATTACATAGTTTTTGTTTTATAGGATTTTCTCATTTTTTTTAAAGTTTCCCTTATATTACCTATCTCTAATGTCATATTGTCTATTTTTCCAATAAAACTCTTAACATATTGTTCATAGTGTTTTTGTTTTGTTTTGATTTGATTTTTGAATTATTTTTCTTACAATTTCAAAATCTCTGCCATATCTGAGTCTTGTTTGAGTGGTTGCTTTGTCACTTCAAGCTGTTTTAACTTGCCTTTTAGCGTGCTTTGTAATTTTTAAAAGCTAGGTATAAAGCACCAGCTAAAAAGAATGAGATAATTGGGGCATTTCTGTGAGTTTTTATTTTAAGCTCGTTATTAATTCATTTGTGTTTCATGTTTGCTATACCACAAGGGTCAAACTCTTCCAAGTTCTTAGGGCCTTTGTAAAACTCTCCCATTATCTGAATATCTCTATTTTCACTTTGTTAAATAGAATTTGAGCCTTAAAATTTTTCAGCTATAATGCAATATCACCTGACTGGCACCTGTTAATATGGAAAGCATTCTATAAGCCTTTGCTTTAGTCTCAATCCTTTATTGGGGCTGTGACCCTCACAAACATTTCTCAGCTTTTTTCCTCAGATGACACAGGGAGGCTAACACTGTATGGTCTAGATTATTTGCTATTTGTCCAGCAAGACAGGAGTCTGGAAAATTCTATCCCTTGCTTAGGAGAACTTAGTAATGTAGAACACTCTGTGTATTTTAAAATGTAAACTCTCCTATCACCCTGCTAACTGCATGAGATTTCCTCTAACTCTTCTCTGTGAGAAATTTATAGTATTCCTGGAGTTAAAATCCAGAAAGGTGTGGGTACTGCTTAAGAACAGAGTTATACTTCATCATTTGTACTACCAGTTAATGGTTCCAGCAGCTTCTACAGGAAACTACATCTTGTCTGTGATTCTTTATTTTCACCTGTCTCTCCAGATTTCAGAGTGGATTTTGCCATGACTTGAATTCTCTGAAAATATATTGATTTTCAGTTCTTTCAGCTTTTTCTTTGTTGTGAAAACCATTATGACTTTCATTTCTTTACATGTCAGGAGCATGGAAAGAAAATTGGGTTGTTTTTCATTAAAGAGTTAGTGATGGTTCTAAATATTTAAGAAATAGCTCCCCTTGTCAATTATTTGTCGCTTTTGTAAAGACATTCACTTATCTCTGACTTTCTTGCCTTTTCAAAAGATTCTGGAATCTTTGGAGAATGTATTTTTTTAATGTTGGTAAAGTTCATTTTATCATTTTCTTTTATGTTTATTGATTTTTCACTTAATCTAGGAAATCTTTACCTAGTCAAATATTACAAATATAGATGAATATGTATTCGTATGCATTTTTCTAGGAACATCATGGTTTTAGCTTTTATCTGTTTTCCATTTCTCGTTATTAAACTGACAAGTACTCATTTAAATGCTACCAACTATTGAGGAGATTGGGGATGGAGAAGTTGCTATCAAATATTGAGATAAACTGATCAGTCCAACTCCAGACCTTCCAAACCAACTATATTGTTGAACAACTGTGGTCACATTTGTGTCTGAGCTTGGAACTGGAGAACACTTGGAATTCAGTGGGTCCAGGCATTACTGAAAATAAAATGTATTTTTAAAAAATTTTCCCTTTGGCCTCCTATATCATTTCCTTAGCAAAATGCAGGGAGGAAGGAAAGGAATCAATGTCATATATATGTATGATTACATTTTTACAGTGGTTTTTCCACAGTTACAATCAATTTATTCTTTCCTTAACACTAATAAAGCAGCTGACCACTTCTTAAACTTGGAAAGTGTCTGAATTTTTGTCAGTCCTTTGCCTTCCTTAAGATCATCAGTTCGAAGAAACAAATCTGTCACAAATCAATTTATGAAGACCATTTGTTTTTACTTTTCATTGTCTAATAAATATGTATAATTTGAAAGCAAAAACATTAAAATATCAGTATTTATTGAGATCTTTCAGGTTTTAGCAGATTAATTCTTCCATGTGATATAAAAAATAGTGGCTATATTATAAAGATGAAACAATGGTGTCAATGATCTGTGAGAAAGAAGATTCACTGCGACACATTCATCTTTTTTTTTTGGTAATGAACAGTGTTCTTTGCTTTTCTCTGTGTTGATATGCCTAATTCCTTATAAATAGAAACTTGAATAGAATTAGTAAGAACAGAAACATGAAAATATTTGAAAACACATATATACTTATTTGATATGCCAAATCTAAAATAAAAAGATTTAATATTCAGCACAGGTTAGCATCCAGTAAGTTGTCTTCATCTTCAGCATTACTTCTCTTTATTTTCTCTCTATTTTCCCTATAAATAGCATAGTTAAAAGTGAATAGTTGAATGAGAAAAAGGACAAAGTTCTCAATTTTGATAGACCATAATAATCTTTAAAGTAAAATAGGTAAACTGATTTAGCTGAACCAAACTCTATCAGCTCTGTCATGAAAGACATGTGGTATGTAGATTATTTCAATAAGAAGACTTTAACAAACATGTTTCCATTTTTTTAAGCAAATAACAAATTGGAATAATAAGCATTATATTTGAGATAATGACATATCTGAAGAATGAATGATAACATATAAACTAAAATGAGAAATCAGACATCTTGAGAATCTAGAAAGATGGTGATTTAGTGTGTGTTAAATATAAGACATAGAAAGATATGTATCCCCATTTAATCTCCAAAGAACTTATAGATATCTTCATTTGATGTTTAACTGATGTAAAAACTAGGCTTCAAAGAGAAATGGAAAACTATGGGTCTCTTACCTTCTATGTGGTGTAATGAAAGACATTAGAACATGCACAGAAAGTTTCCAGATTTATTTTATACAGCTTGTGATAAATTTGAATACCATTAATTTCTTGAAAGTGAACTGTTAAGTAATTTGTAAATTAAGTACTTACCAGAATAATACTTTACATAAATATCGCCAGTCAATATTCTTTCTTTATAGTTTGTGCCTTTCTTTAATACATGTCTATAAATTGACTACAAACATGACACATTTAATGCAAGTTATATAAGCATATTGATTCTTACATTATTTGCTGTGCTGAAATTCAGTGACACAGGCATTTTGTAAGATAGAGAATCTTGAATTTCAACACTTTCATTTTACTAGTGAAGATTATAACTGTCTAAAATTTCTTTGCCCTCAATGAAAAATACAGTGTGCATAGTCATGTGCAAATTTGAACACACATACACACACCCAATTTTTTCCCTGATTTCTGTATATGAGTCTAAAACAAAAATAAATAACAAAGTTGAACTTATTGTTTTGGGAGGGTCAGAATGATCAGGGGCAAAATCTCCCAAGTAGCAAAGCCCACTGATGTTATATAGGAATTGTCAGTAGTTTAAGGGTTGGCAGACTTTCAGTGTGTAAATATTTAGACATCAGCTATAAACCTGTGGTTAGTTGTGTGAGACTGTTGCTGATTGATTAACACTCAAGTATATGTACTGGAATGGACATGTTCCTGATTGGCTAAGGTTCAAAAAGGAAGAACTGGTATTGATTGTTTGGCTTACAAAGCATTTTTACGGAGACAAGTTTTTCTTGATTAGTTGTATGAATTTAAAAGCAGTCCAGTGATATGTTTACCATGCTATCAGATTATTTATCTTAAAGATTAAGAACTTAATGGTACTAAAGTTTGAGTGTGAACAATCTACTGAATATATAGTCTTATGTGATATCAGAAAGTATTAAGAATAATTAAGATAGGGTTAATAAAGCTATACTTATGTAGCAATTAGTATGTACCAATGCATATTATCATGCTTACTAATTGCTACATAAGTATAGTTCTTAATGTATATCATGTCAGTTTTGCTCAAATAATGTTTTAAGGATTTGAGCCATCTATTAGAATATAATTCTGCACACACACATATATATAGCTATATAATATAGTTTATTGAGATCATCCTCAGATATGTGCTCCATTGTGATTGAAATTTTTGTGACTAACACATGGCTTGTAAATGAATTGCTTATGAATTCAGATAATGTTTATAATAGTATGGCCTTTTAAATAGCAGGTAGTCTTACTTTCCCTATCACTGGCAAAATGACAATGACCACATCAAACCTCACATCCTGTTTCACAACCCCAGTGTAAAGATACCAACTTTCTGAGAAGTCCGAAAGTTAAGTTACAGGGGAGACATTGATGGGTTGGCTTTGATCACATACCCAACTCTGTGTCAATTACTGCAGTCAGGAAGATAAAATAAATGGTCTGTCTGAGTATATTTATTTCACTACACTGATAAGTCTCCATGTTTATAATTATACAATTTTAAGTCACCCCTTATTGAAAAAATGACTTTTCAATTAGAAAACATAGTTCTATTATAAGGAAGAAAACAGCTATTGGATAGAGAAAAATCAACAGATATCCATAACTAGGTTTGCAAAGTCTGGTTCTTCTCTAGACTTTACATGTGGCAGATTATTCAACAAAATAAGCTTTTGTATTCTAGGGCAACTTCAAATTTAGTCTTATACTCTTTTCCTAATTGGGCGTGCACTGGACCTGTCTCTGCTACATAGAGTCAGAAGATGATGATTCTATTTATTGGTACAGAAATAGATTTTATCCTGTGAGTAGTAGTCAGTGGGTGAGAGCAGTGGTAGCAGGATTTCTATGAACTTAATTTTACTATCTGTATATAGTGTACTGCAACTTACAAAGCAAGCCTAGGAATCAAATCTAGTAGGACGCTATGTTAGATGCATGGCATTCATATTTATCTAGAAACAACAGGAGATTTCATAGTGAGTTATTTTATTTTTAATTGAAATCAAACTTTTTTAATATAGTGCTTTATTTAGACACTAAATGTCATAGTACGCCAGTTCCCATTACCTGTTCAAATTTTTCTTCCCCTTTTCTCTAAGCAGGATATGTGGAAAGGTCAAAAATACCAGATGATCAGCATTACTTAGGGCCAATTTAATTCTTCTCTCAGTCAAATGAAGTTAGAAGGAGATGGTATTTAAATCCTTTCTTCATTTATATTTCTTCAGCCACCTAAGAGACAAACAGATTTATATTCATTAAGCAACAGGTTTCGTTACAGCTTTTAAAATGTATTGTTCACAGTGATGTTATGCATAGTTAAAAAAAATCAAAAATAAAAAAACTCTTTTTATTCAAGCTTCTTTTTAAAACATACTGTAAATATTAGCGATAAATAATTTATTTGCTTAATGAGTGACCAAATCTAATTTTTATATGATTAAAATTACCATTTCTTTATTTTTCTCAGTATCTTAAATACATCTTTTACAAGCAGTCATTTCAAATTAAAGACAATAAGGCAAATAGTTCTGTAGTATTTTAAAATACAGTTTTTACTAAGCATTTTTAATTTAAACATAAGGGAAATGTGTATTTTAAAATATATAATATGAACATATATAGTCCATAAAGAAATGGATGCGGACTTGTTTTAGGTAGGGCTGACTAGATAACATTCCCTTTACTTCATGCTTTTTGTCTGATAGTACTACGAAAACATTTAGTATCAATTTGAACAGAAGTGGTTACAATGGCATTTTGTTTTATGTCAGATATTATCCAGAAAGTATTATATCAGCTGTTGTTTTGTAGAAACATGTGACCTTTATTATAATGAGTAGGTTCTTTATATTACCATCTTGTTTAGAGTTTTTATTATAAATGGGTGCTGAGATTTATCAAATACTCTTTCTGCATTTGTTGACATAATCACAGTTTTATCTTTAGTTGATGTGATGATTTATGTACATTTAATATCCTTTGCTTTCCTGGCATGAATCTCTCTTAAACATATGGTGTAATCCTTGAGATTTGCTAATGTTTTGCTGAAAAATTTTTCATGATGTTCACCAACAATATTGGTCTATAATATTGTCATGTGCTCTGTCTGACTTTGGTATTAAGGTAATTTTGGTATCATAAAATGTACTAGGGTGAATTTTTTCTTATATTTTTTAAAAACAATTTGAACAAGGTGGGCATTGGCTCTTTAAAAGTTTTATAGTGTTCATTTATAAAATTATCTAGTACTGAGCATTTACTTTCAGAAAAAAAATTTAATTATTGTCTATTGTCTCCTTGTGATTTTTTTATGGAAGATTTATTTATTTATGCATACAAGATCTAGGATACAGGTCAGATATGTGGGGGTTAAGAGAATCCATTAGAGGTAGAGTGGAAAACAGAACAGGCAGACTGACCAAAATACACTGCTGAGGGGAGCAGCGGGCAAGGCAGGAGAGGTCTGTTGTGCCATGTGAGTCCCCTCCCAGGCTGGTGGCAGGGATTGAACTCGTGCTGCAGTGGCTGTGGTTTGCTTCACAGTATGTTGCCTAACCCATTGCGCCACCAGGGAGGCCCCTCCTTGTGATGTTTTATAATAATCCCTTTAGGATTTCTTTCATGTGTGGTTGGTATTGATAAATTCTTTAATTTTTGCTTTTCGGTATATTTCCTTACTCTAGTTTCTATCTTAATTATTAATCTTGTTGAATAAAAGATTCTGGGCTGGAAGTCTTTCAAGTACTTCAAATTCTCTTTCCAGATTCTTTGTGTTTGTAATGTGTTCTTCTAAAAAATCTGCCCCTCCCCACCCAAAAAAAGTCTGATGGTGTCTTACAGGTTGCTTTTTTTTCTCTTGATATTTTTAATATTCTATTTTTGTACTTGTTCTCAACAGCTTTATTAATACGTGTCTTGGTATATGTCTATTATTTTATTTGGAACTCTGGTCTTCTTAGATCATAACTTCTGGTTCATTTCCCAGTTTGAGATAGTTTTCAGGGATAATTTCTTTAAAGTAAGTTTTTTAGGCTTTTCTCTTTCTTGTCTCCTCTGGGACCCTCATTAGGAAGATATTTCTCTTTAAATTGTCCCAGAGGTTTCTTACTCACTTTTCATTTTTTTATTTCTCTTTTCTCTGCATTTTCTATTTTGAGTTCTTCAACATTGTTTGTTTGAGCTCATTCATTTTCTCTATTACTTTTGGGTATCTTCTATTACGGCATTCAGTTGTGCTTTAAAATTAGCTATCGTGGTTTTTAGCTGCTATTTTTAATGATAGCTGCTTCTTATTTTCCTTATCTTTATTATGTGTTTTATATTCTCCATTGTTGCTTTTTTGTTTGTTTATTTGGTTGGTTGGTTCCATCAGCATTTCCAGGACAGTTGCCCTGAATTCCCCTTCTGTCCTGTTACAGAATTCTGCTGAGTTGGGATTCCTTTCAGAGATTTGGTTTTTGCTCTGGCATTCATGATTTGTTCTGTCTCCTCATTTTCATTTTCCTTGGATTTTAATAGGGATAGATTTTCAGGTATTGTCTTTGTGCCTGTTGGAATTGGGAAACTGGTAGTGCTGAGGGATAGTAGGGATAAAAAAGAATTAGGGTAGTGGACACTAAAGGATCACTTCCAGTAGACTCAGGAATTTGGACTTCCTGTTGTGCTATGGGTGCCAGAGTTGTACGGTAGGAATCTAAGATGAATCCCTCATCCAGGCCAGTTCCTCAGTTTCAGTGTCACTTATAACCTCATGTCCTCTTCACTGAAGGCCTTATTTAACCCCAGCACAGAGTTCTATGATAAAACCCTCAAACTTAAGCTAGTTGTCCTCATTCTGTACCCCAATCTCTGCAACCTTCCAGAAATTGGCTCTCCATCCTTGGTGCCTGCTCAGATGCTCCCTTATCCAGTTCAGTGCTGGGTCTTTAGAACCCCAATGTTGACAGGTATCGCAGGTCAATAGCAATAGGAGGCTCTGCACAACAGCTGCACCTGTGTCTTTTGCATAGTACTATTATCACTCTAACAATATTTACTTAGAGTTTTTCCTACCCTTTTCCATCTGACTCATGTTCCTATATAATGAGTTTCTCAGTTTTTCCCTTAGGTATTTTTGTGGAGGCTTGTTTTATAGTAGTTTGGTTGGACATATCCGGAGGTTAGCCTGGTGTCTTTACTCTGCCACAATCTTACCAGACTTTCATTCTTCATTCTATAACAAGAGGAAAGGAGAAAATAACCTTGTAGTCCTCTTAAATTTTACAGATGGTTCCGTACCAATATGCATCAAAAATATAGCTTAAGTAGCCAATATTTAGGTTATAGTTGGATCTAAGAGAAGATTATGAAATAAAGGTGTTTAAATTTTTTAAAAAATTCCTTTCGAACTTAAAATCTTTCCACATGTTGCAGCTTGAAAAAATAAACAGACATACAAACATTAGTAAGGGTTGCAATACATATATCTCCAGAATTAAGAAATAGTTTCAGAAGCAATTAATTATAGGAAATAAAAAAAAGCTACTCTGACAATATTCTCTAACAATGTACTATTTTCTTTCAAACAATGAGTCATATTACACCTGCTACAATTACTCTGTGAAATGATAGAGAGAAACTTACTTAGATCTGGGAGGAGGTAAAATGGCCAGACTCAGGACTATGAAACACACACACACACACATACACACACACCCAGGAAACACTATCCTGACTCCTTTACCTGATCCTTTCTTATCTTGGATTCTTTGACATATTGGAGATCTGGGTCATATGTTTCTTTTAACTTTATTATAATATTTCATCCTATTTCAGCCACAATGTGCTGACTTTGAACAAACTCAAGAGACTTCAACTGTTTGCTTGATCCCAATGTTTAACAACTGAATGTATCAAATTCAGGAAAGCTAAAGAAATCTTCTTTTTCCAGAGTCAAGATTATAGTAGAATAAACCCAATTATGAAGAATCTATTCCTATCTTGACAATACTTTAAATGGCTATCTAATTCCACAGTAGACCTATGCCAATTTGGGAGCAGTTGTATAAGTCAATTTTTTAAAAAAATATAATAAAGTAGTAATAGACTAGGTTGTATAATCATTGATGTGGAAAAGGAACCATCAGGTAGCACAATATTATCTGAGTCTTGATAGTGGAGACACTTGCTATTTTGGTAGAAGGTTAATATTTGTGGTAGATAAATGGCCGTTCCCCTTGTCCACTATTTTGGGTCATGAAATGAGATTGCCCTAAATTTATGGTATGCATCAAATTCCAACCTTCATCCTCTGTGAAGCAGTGACTTAGCAGAGCAAGAATTTTAAGGTATAAGAATACCAGAATAATCCCATTGATTCTTAACCACAATCCAACTGTGAGAGCAACATGTCTATTAGGAAATGCAGAGATAATCCATATATTGGAAGACTGACAGATCTCTGTGGGCAGCTCTAATAAATTTAGTAAGTATTATAAGAGTATTGCCTATAGCAAAAGAAAAACTAGAGAATAAGTAACAGAATGGGATCCAGAGGGATGTCAGCATATGCACACTGACCTGAAAAATCCTTGAAATACTTAGTGAGCAGTGTGAGGAGTTGATAATTTCTGAAAAGTAGGTCAGTCCATGATCACATAGGAATAATCTTATGTCTTATGGTAGCAGGTTGTATTGCTCAAAGATGGATTTACTAAATTTTAATCTCTCATAGTTCTTAACCCATTTTATATTAATTTTCTAAATAGTCATTTAATAACAAATATAATATGAGTTATTTGTCTTATTTTCTGTTTCCAATATTAGGATATAAATGGCTTGAAGACTAGAATTTTTCTTTTTATCCATGTGTGAGTCTTAGCACCTATAATAGTCTGGGAAAGAGTAAGTACTCATTTAATATTTACTATAAATATTATATAAATGAATGATAAGGATTTAAGGGGATAGATGTTTTAATATAATTTACATCAAAGTCAGAATATAGTTTTGATATTTTTCCACAAGAGTCACAGTAGGGAAACATCTTAAAACAAGAATATGGCAAAGCTACAAAGAGGTTTTTTTAAAATTTTTGGAAAGAAAGGAAAGTATATTGGCATACTCTTATTTTCCTTAAAAATGTAATGATATTTCAGGAAATAAAAATAAGTCCAGAATTCAAATAGAAAATTAAAGTGTAAAAGATATCAGCAGGTGATTCTGGTTCTAGTTATAAAATCAAATATCTCTTGTTAAACCAATCCTTAGATATTAATTATAAACTTTGGATATAGTTAAGATGCACATACACTCACATATACATGCCCATAGATACAGCGATTTCAAGACATGAAAAGTGACCCACACTTACTATCTGATCATCTTAATATTTAATCAATGTCCTTATTTTCACTATCTTTCAGAGGATAGCTGATCAACCTGGTCTGTCATTTCAGATTGATTTAGGCAGAATCCTCCTTACCTTTGATGTGATGTTGTCTTATGTGTTTTCCATCCACTGACCTCCAAACATATTTATTGAAAATGAATCCCTGTTTTCCCATGTTGTGTTCGAAATTGAGTTTAATACTAATTTATCTTTTCCTCTATTTTGATATTTCTTGAATTGTCTTTATTTTTACCACTTTAGCTACTGTCCAATTCTGCTTTTCCGTTAACAAAATCCAAAATAAATAAAAGAGAAAACAATCTATAGATAACAAAGTCAACAAAAATAAAAAAAATCCAATATTTAAAAAATTTTAGGTAAAACAAACTTAAGAAAGATAGAGACTAAAATCAATGGAAAGGAATCCGCTACTGAAATATTAACTAATGTGAAAGGTTCTTAAAATCATACTGAACAAAGACCAGAAATAAGAGAGTACTCAGGGTGTGAATTTTCTTGTATGAAATTTGAAAACAAGTGAAAGGGGTCTATGTTCTGAACATAGATTACTCGTTGCCTCTCAAGGGAGGGATTTGGGTGGACGGGACATGAAGTAACTTACTGTCGTGCTGGAAACAGTCAATTCATTAACTCTTATGGGTTTATATAGTTGACATTTTCCAAAAATTTATCATATGGCTTATGACTTTCATGTTATATTAGTAAATATATCTTTAAAAAAATGGATATAATCAATGAAATCATTGAAATGATTCCATTCTCGCCACTAATGAGTAGGACTTCTAGAGTCTGCTCTTTGCCACCACCTACAAGAGACACTCAGTTCTAAAAGAACATTTTCCATGAAGATCTTCCCTGAAGATTAAGTGCAAACTTCTAAGCTTATGAAAGCTTAACCTTTTATATTGGTGACTTCCCAAACCTAGTCCAAGTTATATTATCTCCCTTTTTACACAGAGTCTGCACTTTTTGACTATCCATGGGAATAATGTATCACATGGCCAATTTTGGTAACATTTATCTTTACTTTTCTAAATTTCACACCCCTCTCCACTATTAACACATTTGTCTACAAATTTGTCATTTGACAGTCCATTCAGTTACTTGACAGACTGTTGTGTGATTAAATGTTTCCCATAAATTTTAGTTTAGTTACAACTCATAATGAAAAGGACCAATCTCAGGGAACCCAACACCACTTCAAGAGTTCTAAATCCTGAATGACACTTACCAAATGAATGCATCAACTTTCTTCTTTTCTGGTGTGTTTTCCCGGTTATATTTTTACACACTTTAAGTGATAATTGTCTCTCATAAAGACAATGGAACAAATGATTCTCTACGCTGAAAACAGAATTGACAAGACAATATATCACTTATTTATCAGTAATAGATATTTGTCATGACTCATAACTCATTGTCATAAATAAAGTATTCATTAACATTTTAAAACTTCACATTCTATACTATTGTATCTCATTCTCATGTACCTCATAACAACCCTAATATATAATATGTCAGACAGCATCTCTGTTGTTCTACTGAGTAAATATAAGTAAAAAGTCTTGCAGTCATTGCAAAGCATTACCCAGCAATCCAGAAGGCATAGGTGGCAGATCCTGAACCTTCAAATTCCTAATCCAGTAAACAGACAAGAATCCTTCATATCAAAGAACACAAACCAGAAATCCTAAGGCTATATCTACAAACATTTTTTGAACATACAATTTGAGTATATGCTTTTAAATTATTTGTAAAATTAGATATTCAACTATTTCAATGCTTTTCTTGAATAATTAAAATACTTGGGGATACTCACACTTATAGATATCAAGGATTCAATGAGCTAAGTGGTGATTTCTCATTTAGATAACTTGTGCTTTCCAATATGTCATAGTCCTAATAAGCAGATCATCCTTCTTCTCTTAGATGCAATTAGTTCTGCCTGGATATTATGAACAAGTACATTTTTCAATCTTACATTAGAAATTATTACCCTTTGGGGAAAAAAATCACAACACAACAATAACAAAAAGACAAAGACAAATCAGAGGCGTTTTGTGAGGAGGCGCAGTTGAGGAGAGGGACTAGGATGAAGGCAGAAAGAGCACAAGAGAATGAGGTGATGGTGCACTGGTGAAATAGTGGTGGGAATTCCATGGGGCTACAAGTGATGTCAAATATATATATATATATATATTTAAATTAATTTAAAAATAAAATAATTAAAACATAAATTATTATCCTTTGGAGACCTAATCTCTTGCTTCAGCTTTGACTCTTTTATCACATTATTATCTTTAAAACTCACTTCACTTTCAGGAAGTAGCCAGGGGGATTCACCCTCAAGATCTATGGATCACTTGACTCTCCCTCTTCAATTTCATGTGATGATTATTTAGAAATATGTTTTCCTATATAGCCTGTATGAACATTCCAGTCTAAAATGGTCACATCTCTTTGAAGTCTTAAATATTTCCTTCACTTTTTACTCATGTTTGTATCTTTTCTAATTTCCTTTAAAAATGTATTCATATAATTCAGGCTTTGATGTATAAACATCCCTGGAGGAAAGCTTTATGATGGAAAATATTTCATCCCATTTCCCTTTGTGACCCCCAGACCTCAAGCAACCCCTGCACACCTGCACTCAAGAGCAAAATGTTGAGGGAACAAAATCATCTTAATCTCTATATAAGTTTTTGTCACTCTCCATAATGTGGTTCTTCTTAAGTATTGTTCCAAAATGTTCTTAGAAAGATGGCATATTTTAGTGGAAAATGTATAAGATTTAGAGACAAGTCATTCTCCACAATTTAACCCTGTTATAACGTTTTTTTCTCCTTTATATATATTTAACATCAGTTGTGGTCCCCATTTCCCACCACCATTTCACCAGTGTACCATCACCTCAGTCCCTTGTGCTCTTTCTGCCCTATTCCATTCCTTCTCCTCCCCTCCCCCACATAAAGCGTTTCTGATTTGACCTTGTCTTTTTGTTTTTCTTGTGTTTTTTTTTTTCATTGTTATTATTATTTTCCTTGGTTCCTTATTTGGTCCTGTTGTAATTTTTGACAACACCTTCCTGACTTCTGAACTGTCATATTATACAAACTTAATTATTACAAAATGGGAATGATATTACTTGCTTCTCAAGGTTTAGTTAGAATCAACTGATAATTTAGTAAGCCCCATTTAAGTAAAGTTCTGAAGAAATGTATGATAGTTTATATATTGTTTATCTACTACTAGAACTTCCCTTGTATTTTGAGAAAATATTGATTAGTAGATATGAAAAGTCTCCCTATAATTTTAGTGTTTTGCATTAACAATGTAATTTTTAAAACAAGAAATCTGTGCAGTTGTTATGAAAATGATCTTTAGAAGCCTCAAAAATGAAATTGAAATTCTATAGAATTCAGTTATATCACTTCTGGGAATTGAGTAGAGAAACAATAATTCAGGGAGATATATATATCCCTAATATTTATTACAACACTATTTATAATAGCCAATGCCTGAAAATAACCTAAATGGGAGCTAGGTTCACAAGGTTGAGTAAATTTCTTATGCCTCCTTTATTGAGTTCTTGGTATAAACTAAAAATTTGTAGAAACTAATGTTGCCCACTTTGACATATTGGTAAATGATATATTAGCAATTTAAAGTTCACAATTTAATCTTCAGTTATGACTATAATAAACTTTGTAGTAGACATATATCTTGAGGAGTTAAAATGATGTGATCAGTATTATTATATGTTAAATATCAAGAAAACTGATAATTTTAAAGTTGTTGATCAAGAGTAAGGACATACATTGTCAAAAATTTTCTTAAAAAAAGACCGCATTTTCTTTGAGTCTATAAGAGTTGAAATTGTCTTATAAACATTATACAGGTGAAGGGTTCTTATCAATCAAAAGATAAATCTATTGAATTAATCCTACAGGATTTTCCAATAAAATATAGATAATTGTTTTTTTTTTTTCATTTTCTTCTCTCAACCTTGGAAATTAAATCTAAAGGAAATTGTCTGACATTCTAAAAAGCCTAATAATTTTCAGTTGTCTTTTCTGAATAATGAATGGGTAAATTAAGAAGAATTTTACCTCTAACTGTAAAAAATACAAGTAAAATAAGAACTAGCCGTAATTATTTCAGCCTTGCCTATTATTCTTAGAAGTTAGAATGATTCTCTTTGGAATCATATATTTCTGTTTATATCTTTCAAGTAAACTCATTAGTTCTTTCATTTTATATATAATAAGGATTTAAGGAATACATGTTTATAGTATAGTATAGTTTATGTAAAGAGATAATTTAAATTGGATTTTAGATTTCCTCAATAGTTATATTTATCTTTCATTCTAAGGGCACTATTAGTAGTCTGTATTTTACCTGCACTAGTTCAGTTATCCCACATTTCTTCTTATTTCACTCTGATATTGACATATTTGTTGATTAAAATTTCTATTTTCTATTCTAAATTGGGTGCTCTAGATTAGATAGTGAAATGGAGCTTTCATTACCTACTGCCAATAAGAACTAAAGATAGTGGTGTACAAGCATACAACATGGAGAACTTAGATCTTTCCTGGAAAGTTCTAGCAGGATGATAAACTGATACTTTGCAACTTTTAAATTATTAAACTGTGAATTATTGGATACTAGAAATATAGTATCTTATACAGTTTCCTGGTTATCAAATGTCAATGCCCTTCTGTCATTGAAAGAACACATTATTTTCGAGTAGACAAAGGATATTCTAATTAGAATTATTATTTCATAGAGGATTTTGTATTTCTTAAATACCACTAAGGAAGGTAAAGTATTGATTTCAAGTATTTTAATAACACATGTAATCACTTCTTTTACTTACGTTATTTGGTAACTAACAACATTAATATTAAATACTGACTACAGATACTTAAAATAGATTTTTTGCTGAAACTTAGAACTCTCTTGTTTTTTTTTAAACTTTTGCTCATGAAGCATTTTTTTTTCAAATAAGTATGTCCCTGAATATTCCAAAGGTATACCAATAATTAGTTCATTTTACCTCCAAACAATAATGTTTCTATCATTCATTTCTATATAACTATTTTTAAAATCACATATTTAAACAATATGCTTTTTTGATAACTCATTTATCACCATTATCACCATGACCATGTTCTCATTCAAATGGTTAAGCAATGATCCTTAGACCTATAATCCAATGCTAAATAATTTTTCTACTATCTCAATATGAATGATAATTATATTTTGGGGATAATGCGTAATGTCTACCCCGCATTTCAAACAGAGATCTTGTCTGCTGTGCTTCCTCTACATATGTTGCCCTCTGTCTTTTCAAGTCCACTAATTTCAGGAGAATTTTTTAGCTGTGTCTCTTTGTCTTTCAATAGCAACTATCTAACACTAACACAGTAGGTGCAACTGTATGTGAAGTTAGAATTAGAACTAAGATCAAGTTACACTTCTAGAATTTAGCTCAGCTATATCTGTGTACCATAAGGAGCTGGCTGGGGTGGAGAGTCACTTTGAAGGGAATCTGCCTCAAAGCTCTGCAGTCCTGAGTGAAGAGACTTCAGACACAAGAGTTTTTGCAGTATGTCCATGGATTGGGATTTTTAGAAGGAATCTTAAGCCATGAGTCATCATCCACTTGGGGAACAGTGCAATTTTAAAGTGGCTCATCTACAAAGTGCCATTCAACATACTTTGTGTGTTTTGAGGCATTATATGAAACTGCCAAAGAGAGATTCCAAAAGCCTAGAGTGAGATATCATCAAATATATAAAACTTTGTCAATATTCTTTAACTACCATTTAGCTCCCTGTAATAACATCTACCACGTATGAGTCAAGATTTTATGGATAGGAAAAAGAAGTATTAAATTGAATAAGAGGTATAACAATTGAAATTATATAAAAGTAAAATTGTTTCATAATGCTTAAAAGTGACCCAAAGAAGATTTGAGATTTGTATGGAATAATGTTCCAGTATAAGACAAAGGTACCTAGTTGAACACCTTTGAAATGCACTAATGAAAGGCGACAAAGCCATTTTTTTGCATTATAGCTGTTTAATCCACTTAATAATGTGGCCATGAATAAAAGACAAATAGAAAAGCTCTGATGAGGCTAATTTAAATAATAAACAATGCACATCTATGGTGTTCCACCCATTATAGAACATACTATAACTCAAATTTCTAAAGCTATGTAACTTTGAGAAAAAATCATAAATAGAACAGATTAAAAGTATATATCCAGATGTGGACAGAAGCATAGGCTGACCAGCTGATGGGAATCATTTGGGAAAAGCATAATAGAAATCTGTTAATATTGTTTATTGCATTTTTACAGGTGACTGAGAGGGCTTCTGAAGGAGTGGGAATTTTTTCTCATCCTTACTGCTTTTTACTCTCCATCTCTGTACAAAACAACTAAGCAGTTTGGTTTTAAGAGGCTTTCACATTACTTTTAAGGATGGGACTAAAGAGCAACATGAAAAAGCTAGAGTAAAAAATATCCATCAGGTCATAATCACACAGGCTTTAACTAGTCTTAGTTCTAAAACCTGTGGGCACTAAAATGGGGCCAGGAAAGCAGTAACAGGGAGTTGATTTTTAAAGAACTTATTATATCTCATTCAGATTTACCCTCTTTCACTATACATTTAGGTATTTCTGCTATCCAAAAAAACACTTAAAGAGTGATTTTTAATGTTTTCCACTCATTGCTTGTCTGCACTGGTGAGATGGTGATGGGGAATACATGGGGATTACAATTAATGACAAGTATATGTAAATTTTAAAATATTTTAATAAAAAAAATGAAAAAAAAAAGAAAGGAAAAAAAAATCACAATGTAACCTCTTTCATTTCATTCCATTATTTCCTCCTCTCATCATTTATCATAGCTGTTATCTTCTAACTAACAGGCCTCATTTCCTCACTAGTGTCTCCTAGCTTCTTAGCAGCATTACACGTCTTTGAATTGTTGCACAAACTTCTGAATACTTACTGGTATCTTCTCTATGTTCTTCTCAAATTCCATATATCATTTTCAACCAAGGTATAGATGTAATTTTTCTGACATCTATTCTAATTTTCATGTGTACATAATCATTTATAAAACTTCCCTTCTGCCGTTTCTTAAGGACACAAAGTATGCACAACTATACATGCTATCATTAATAGCCTTATATAATCATTTACTTATTATCTTTTCAGTATGGATTAAAAGAAAAAAACAATAATTTGCACATGAATCATGTATAAACATATATACATATGTATAGACACACATATACATATGAGGAATAAGCATGGGCATTTAAATTCACAAATATGTCAACAAGATTAATTTTATGAATGTGCTAAAATATTTGTATTATCTTTGTGTTTTTTATTTTACTTTAATTTATTATAATTATCATTGAAGTGGCATAAGAAAGGGAGATAATAAAGTGAGAATACTTGAATTATTAAGTTCCCCTATTCCCTGGAGTGCTAGAATTAATTTCCCTCACTTCTCTAGACATTTTGATGACTCATTTTCTATTTCACTTTCAAGATCATGATTAGCAAAAGTGGAGAACTTTTAGCTCAATCCTAGCCCCTGTATTTTCATGTTCTATTCTGTCCTTATATGATCTTATTCATAAGAAGCCCTTTAATAATGAGCTCTGCTCAGGTAATTAGCATGAATATCTTTAATACAAATGTCTCCTCTGAACTGCAGACCCACATGTCTAACTACTTGTCTCAAAGGGATTTCAAACTGAATTCAATGTATTTTACTAGTACATGTGGTTCTTTAGTGAGAATTAACTCATGCAAAAGTGTCATGTAGGGGAGTTTTGTAAGTTTAGTTTGAAAGTCATGCCGGGTCACATGTTGTATTCCCCATCATGAAATATATTGAAGTAATCAATAATCACTTCCCAATTCAAAAGAAAGCCTTAGTAATACATGAAGATCTTTAAAAAAGCTAAAATTTCTACAAAAGTATTATTTATTTTTTACCTTCCCTACCTCTACAATACTACTAATAGCTGGTTCTTTATTTTTGAAGATCACTAAAATTTCCACAGCATTAAACTGACAGTGGAGTTGTGAGTTCAGATTAAGGTTCAACAGTATTTCCCCCATATAATAATTTTTAAAAAGAGCCTTAAGTAATCTCCTGAAGTCTCTATATTTAAAAGACTACAAGCAACCTATTGACAGATGCTTAGTACAAATGTCAGTGGGACTTTAACTTGTTGACAGTGTTGGAATTTTTATTGGTTTGTGTGTGTGTGTGCGATTATGTCATTCATGAGTGATCCCACTAAACTTTAACTTTACCAAAAGTACTGTTCTTTCCATGACAAGATTTTGTAGATTTTAAGATATTTTAGTAATACTTTTGTGGTATTATTAAAAGATGTCTGTCAAAATAAAACATGGGGGTCAAACTTTCTTAATCTAGTTTTCTCCTAGTATTCTCTATTTCAGTGAATAACACATAGAAATGCTTGTGTATCATTTAGAAGCGACTACTAGCACTTATTCAGTAAGTTTTCTTTCTCTAAATCCCTGTCTCTGTCAAATCCTAGGTATATGGGTGGGGAGTATAGTCACTGATTCATTCTTTATGTCTTCTTCCAACACTTGACCTAGATAAATGTCATCTGTGTTCCTGTGCACATTTATGTGGGGGAGAGGAAAGATTTGATTGTGAATATTTGATGAAAGGCCATAGTATACAGGAAGTTGTTTTTTGGTTGTTGTTTGGTTATTACTATATTCTGGATCAAAAATAATTGAGCACATAATAGTATAACTTTAAAAGCAAATGTATTTTGAGGTAAATTAATCAATTCTAACATATTTACATACTCAGTAATAATTGCACTATAATTTTCTAGAAGTGAAATGGAAAATTAAATAATTATGAAATGTTCCTGTTTAAGAACACTAAAATACGTAGTACAAAATTATCACACCTTTACATGTGTTGTTAAAAAACTGTACTGTGGTAGAATGAAGAAAAATTATTAGAATTAAAAGACACAAGATTTAGAATCAGTTTTTCACAAGAAAACCAATCACTAATTACTCTCATGTATCATCTACTCAGGTATCATCTCCTATAATGTAAGCAGCTTGGATATGAGATTATCAAGTTGCTGTACTTTTGAAAACATTTAAGGTTAAACAGATCCTAAACATGACAAAGAAACTAGAACATAATTTGTCAGACTTCTCTCCTAAATACTCAAACAAACTAATAAACAGTAATGAACAAAACAAGAAAGCACATAATTTTACTAAATCAGTGAGTACAAAATTAATTACTGAAATACTTCAAACAGAATTGCATTAGTGTTAGACAATTGTTAGGAGTAGAGTTAGAGCATTAAAGAATGGCATATTTAGAAAAGATTAGGCCCAGAGATTTTTTTTTTCTCTACAGCTCTTCCCACAGCACCCAGGATATTAGTATAAATATTCCCTTATTTATTATACCCTTTTGGACATTAGGCTGCATTTTGTAACAATATTCCTCATTACAATGTCGAGATATAATTATGTCACTGGTGGAAAGCATTTCTATATTAGAATAGAATTAATTTCCCACCCACAGTGTTTTAGTCAGTGGGTTAAACACAGTCTGATATGCCCCTCAAGATGCAATAAATGCTCAAAAACGCTTAATCAATAAGAGAATAAACACTAGAGAATGTATGGGAGTGTGGTACATACAGAAATATTCAGATATCACATTTAGATCGTTTCTTCTTAATAATCTAATTTTCTCTATATCTTCATTGAACTTGCTCATTTCACAACTCAAAATACAAAAAAGAAAGCTGTTTTAATCTGAAATATGAAGTATAATAATGCTGTTTATTTCAGTTTTATATCTCTACATGAATTGTTTATCTCTTAAAATGGTTAAAAGTTACTGAGGAATAAGTTTAAAGCGAATTGTGGATTTCAAAATAACACTGAGAATTCTAAGAGAAAATAGATAAAGCATACAAAGACATTATATAGTATAGGAAAAGTGAATACTCACTTTGTCCTGAACATTATGGAACTATGATATAAACTAATCAATCTTTTTAATTTTTATAGACACGTACCAATGTAATTTAAGTATATCACTAAAAGTAATGGCAAGGGATAAGAATACTTTTCCATAAAAATAAGAGTTAATTTGTATAAGTTATGAATTTGCATCAGTAAAGCTTTTGACTAAAATAAATGGATGAATGAAAAAGTGAATGAATGAATTAATGAAACTTTTAACTGACTCTCCAGAATGCTTTTCTGAAAGCAAATTCTGCATATCATCTGCATCAGATCACTTGGGGTGGTTGCCAATATTGTAGAGTCCTGGCCTATAGTTAAGAGAAACTGAACAAAAATTAGAAAACTCAAATAGAAAATCTTAAAGAGGCTTTCTAATGAATATGTCCTGACAGAAAACTTTATTCCTTTTGTATTTAGCAATCTTTTTTTTTTTTTCTATACCGTTAGGTATGTCTCCAAGCACACCTTTTATTTCATATTATTTTCAACTTTGTCTTCTTGATATCAGTGAATAATACATGAATTCTTCCATGTTTTGGTGTGCTAGCTAACAAAGTGTTACTGAATGGTAGAAGATAAGTGGATACATAAAATGTAGAAGTTTCAGGCTTACTAACATTAGTTGAATTTTTCTCAAGAATAGGAACCAGATCTGGCACCTCCTGTAGTAACCAATATATTTCATGCCAAAGAGAAAAAAAATTAAATATATCTGGTTATTGTAACTTCCCACCTTCATTTTTCATTTGGTTATTTTATGGTGTTTTTATCTCAAGTTATTTAAGAAATAATAAGAGAACAAAATAATGTTAAAGATACAAAAGGAAGCAACTAAAAATAACAAAAGAGAGGAAAATGGAACAAAGTTTATAATTAACCAAAATCTTTAAGAAAGAGATGGATGGCAAAAGTTTTCCCACTTTTATTTTTTCCTCATTTGAATATAATATCCCATATTGCAAGGAATCATGCTGAGAAGATTTCAGGTGTTCTTACTTCACACACACACACACACAACTATGAACTCTAAGAGAATATGAATATGTTAATCAGCTTAAATATAGCAATCGTTTTGTTATGAATATGGATAGCAAAACTTTAGTTGTATATGTTAAACATATATCATGTTATTATAAACACTACATTTCATGTTATAAATTATGACAAAAATAAAAATAAAATACCAAGTATATGAAAAAAGTTAAATATTGAATTTGATAATTGAAAAAAGAAAAAAAAAAACCTAGGTAATGGTTCTCATTAATTCTCACCCATCTGGTGTCAGAATGGATCTTATCTTTTGATGTGCCAATAGCTATTGCCCCCCATACTCATACCTTAGTATTGGGGAACAGAGTCGGTTAGCCAATAAAGTTCAATGTAATGAGAAGTAAGAGGCAAGGTTGATGAGAGTTAGCAATTGTGATATGTCATATTTTAGTAAATTAAAATTTTAAAAAATGCAATGAAATATTTTCTTAAAGATGATGTTATTTGGAAATAATGAGATTGCATAAGTATCTTGGGAAAAAAGTTATTATAAAACAACTTTTGATTTTATGTATAAATTTTCAATGTGAGTTAAAGGATCTGCTTTTAGTTTATTATATTTATTGGTGATTTAAAATCCCGTAAGCACTTTGCTTTGTCAAATTATCTGCTACATGAACGCCCAGTATTTTTTCTGTCATTCTGACTTGCTTTACTATGTGATAATTCCATACTAGTCAATTTATTTTACTATAAATACCTACATTTTATACTTCATGACTGTATTAGTCCATTGTGTACATATACCACATCTTGATCGTATCCTCTGTCAGTGAATATTTAGGTTGTTTCCTTGTCTTAGTTCTTGTAAATAATACTGTAATACACATTACAGAGCATATAATTTTTCTAGTTGACTTGTTCATGTTCTTAAGGTGGATGCTCAAGAGTTGGATCAGGGCCATATGATCTTTACATTGTAAATGTTTTTTAGCTTGCTTTCCCAAATGACTGTACCAGTCACATTTCCACCAATAGTGATATCAGGTTCTTCTTTCTCTGTATCTCTTGCTCTTTAGTTAATAATTTTTGCAACGATTCTTAAAAATATTCTAGAATTTTTAGATGATTTTATACAACATTTATATTTTACTTTATCATTGACATAGCATTGCTTTACAACATTGTATATGATTTAGAGGCATAGTCTCACAACCTCTTAAGATATATGTCATCACACCACACCCACCACCACCAAAGCTCCCATTGTCTTTTATCAGAGACCACTGGAACCCCTCCCAACTTTGTTTTTTCTCCCACCCACAAGTAACCTCAATGCTGCAATATATTTGCAGGTGTTGATTTTTTAAAAAAATTTTCACTTCTTTTGTCTTGTGTAAATATTATTGTTTATGCCATTAAATTTCTAATTATGCACATGTCATATCTTGATTACTTTAATTTGCTAATTCATTTTTGATTAATTAAAGTCTTTCAAAATAATTTTGACATGTTGGTAAATGAGTCAAAGATAAAAAGATTGAGGAGCAATTGCAAAAATGGTGGTTATATGAAACTATTCTAATCTTTAAATCAGTTAGATGCTTTATCATCTGAATTATAGAACACAGAAAATTATTTCTATAACTACTTTTTAAATAATTCCATCCAAAGATATTATGACGCATGAAGAAAAGTAACTCAATACACACACTAGATAACTTAAGATTAATGCATAGTTCTTTTGAGGAAAATGTTGAAAATGCAATACAATATCCTGAACTGGGAGAGATCATCTCTATTTGGTTAGATTGCTGGAAGAGTTGAAAAAACAAATCCAAAAACTGGAGGAGAAGATAAACTCCAGAGAATATGTACTATTTCAAGTGTCTGCCTATACCATATTGGCAATTGTCCCACTGGTCAGAGCAAACCATGTAACTAATCCCTGGGTATCTGGAAGTGCACTGGCAAAGGACACAGATATTGGGAAGGGCTTCAGGCTTGGTACTAAAAAATAAACTACAACATTTTGCATGTAAACTAATAAAAGAATAATCAAATAAAATTAGACCATTACCATTTTTAGACAACAAAGATTACTATATTGTAGACAGTTTTGTAGCTCTTTATTTAATTTCAAAACATATTTCCAAGGGAAATTAAACTATATAAAATATCCACTAACTTTCTTATGAGGAATTTGATGGTATTAAAAAAAAGGAGGTGCTTTCAATTGGTTGAAAGCAAAAGACTGAAAAAATTTTCATTAATATTCATGTGCATGTATACTTAAAATGTGTAATACATGGTAGATAGGTATTAATTTTATAATGCTTATAGGTTCTTATTTTTAACGCCCCTTATTTTTAAATATTTATTTATTTATGCATACAAGAGCTGGGGTACAGGCCAGAGTCCAGGGCGGTGAGAGGATTCACCAGAGACAGAGCGGGAACAGAACAGTCAGGCTGACTGAAATACACTGCTGAAGGGAGCAGCAGGCGATGCAGGAGAGGTCTGCTGCACCATTTAACACCCCTTTTAAACAAATATAACACCCCTTTTAAAATATCAAGATTCTGACAACTAAAGGGGAGGCAAATGGCTAATTCTTTTGGGGATAAGAAGAATTCTGGTAGAAGGAAGATTTATGTTCTAAAATGACTACAGGGATGGTGAATGAGATGCTTCTCATGAACAGACAGCCAAGAAAGACTTGCAAGGTGTGGACCTGTGCCTCATGCCTGTGCCACAATGATGGTCACATAGAGGCCTAGAAGGAGACAGATGGACAGATGTTGAGGTGATTGATACCTTGGTTTATCAGCCATATTTAGCCTAGAAACATAATCACTGAACAAATGGAGAATATACGTGGTTAGACTTTGTCCCAAAAGACAAAGTCATGTCAGAATAAGACTAAACTTTTAGTGTCCCAAATAAAAGCTTGTCAATGATTTTATTAAACTTTATACTGTAGAAATGATCTATGTTTGGTTTAAGCAATCATAATAAGATAGAAGGAAGGAGGGCAAAAGAGGTGGGAGGAGGAGAGAATAAAACAAAGAGCATGAATAAGAAAAGGAGGAGAGACAATAAGAAAAAGAAGAGGATATGAATGATATGTTGATTTTAATTAGTTTACCTTTTTAATGTTCTAAGGAATGTGCTCTCAACATAATTCATCTGAAAAATTATTTCATATTAACTCAGGAGAAAAATGTAAACGTTGTCTTAGGGAATAGTAGATATTTATGACAAACACTAAGAAAATTCATAGATACTTCATCTGAATTATTTACGGACAAAAGAGAAATAACATAAGGTCCATTGAAAGGAATGCTTTCCATTGAGAATCATTCCACAGTCTCCATGTCTGCTATCCTAGAGACTAGAAACACAAACCAGTTTCTCCAAACTAGTTTCTCTTCGCAGAACCCTCAGACATGCATTTCTTCATCCTTTTCCATGAAGTAAGTTAACTTTTCACTTTCACTGTATGGAATTTATATGTTAGATCCTAAAATATGTGAAAATATCAAAATGTCAAATTTAAACTTCATGTTCCCTACTGCTAGTATTTGGTATAATATATTATTAATTATTCTTTTGGTTTGCATCCCCATCTTTTTTAAGGATGCTATTAGAACAGAAAACTCACAAGTATGTTTAGATTTTTAGTGGTGAACACCTTTCAATATCAAATTCTTTCTAACACCATAAAGTTTATAGCTTTAAAAATCAGAATTTATGTTTAGTTAAAACACCTGAGGTAATTTCTAAATAACTTTTAACACAGGAAACATTTTTTAAAAGCATCTGTCTGATACTCTAGTAATTTGAAGGGCTGATATGACATTTGTTGTCTGAAGTCTTAAAACTTACTATTTGTCTGTTCATGCCAACACATAGGGTTTCTTTCCTGTAAAATATAGAAGGCAATAAAATGTTAAGCATAATAATGAAATCCAAGGTGAAATCGACTTGGAAAGTCATATTGTCACTATACCAGTTTATCCCTTTAATCAGCAAAATTTTAAGAAACTATCATTCATATACTATTAACATCATTTAGTATAATTCAACCAATCATGATCCTCTGTATCTTTTTTACTACCTAATATTTAATCCTAAGCCTTTGATTTAAGCTTAGAATATCCAATACTTCTAATTATCTTTCACTACTATGAACAGTTTGTGTTTTCCAAGCCACTTTCTTCTATTTTTCTGTCATTTTTATTCCTGAGCTCCTAGTATATTCATTCCCAATATTGCTACATGAGTAACAAACTCCTTAGATAAAGAAAGTTCAGGTTTATTTTACTACTATGGGTTCAACTAATTCTTAAATAGGTGAGAATGCTTATCCATTTCTCAGATTTTGGTCCTCTTTTGATATGTCTTTTGGGTCTAGTGTTACAACCAAGGAAAACAACCGGTGATATTTCGTGACAACAGAAATGCCAAATTATTTCTTTGGTAGATTAGATCTACTGCAGTTGGATTTTGTCATTGTCATGTGTTGTTTTCTTCACTCTTCTTTACTTCCTGAGTCAATGGCTCAAAATCTCCACCCTCTTTGGTCACTTTAATGCTCAGTTAATGTTTATGGACAAATACTACTCTGGTAACTAGAAAACAAACAACAATTTATGAAGTATGCTATTGCTTGGGAGTCTGAAATTACCTTTTGCCAATCCCAGCATCAGTTTACCTCATAGGTAAATATACATATTAAAAGTTATAATAACAAAGATTTGAGGGGACTCTGAAGGACAAGGGTGACATATTCTCAGTTCTTTACCCTGTTATAATATGCTACTTCAATAGCTGATTAGACTGAGCCTAGCATCATTTCTTTAATAAGAAATACTAAGGGCATGTCAAGATAGGCATTTCAATGAGTAGTGAGGTCTTGCATCTATGGGCATTTGAAAGGATATGAAAGAGTGAACCCATTCAGAATAAAGTCTGACCTGGTCTGTCCATATCTTACCAACTTTTGTAAATTTTCACATATTCAAGCACTAAAATTAAACATACTTTGAAATTTACTGCTTGAAAAAAAATACTATAAAAATTTCTGATGATTGCTATAGATATTTCTAGAAAGAATTCCTTCTCGAACCTGTAAGAATTCTTATTTATTTTTCTTCTCTGAATCAAATCACCCTTATTGTCTGTCCAAGAAGAATGGAATGTAGGAAAGACTGCAATTTTTGAGAATTGTGACTGTGATATATATATATATCATGCATTGTATATATGTATATGTATACACATATGTATATATGTGTGTGTTATACTTTATAAATTAAACTAAGGCAACATCCCAGAATTTTGAAAAGTTCCAATATTTATTGAAAATAAAAATAATCTTTAAAAAACTAGTACTTTGTATGTAAGTAGAAGAGGATTATTCATAAATTCACACTGACATATCACCATACATTATTTCATCCACTAAAAAAATATATATATATATCATAACCCAGACTAGAATGTTATAATGGAATACACATAAATTTTGGAAGTAGAGTAAATATACTTTTGGTTTTGGGCTTTAATTTTTCACATCAGTCACCTTTTGGATTAGTGAATTGACATCATTTGGTCTTATTTTCTTAACTGTATAATGAGGTAAAACACCTAACTTGCATGATTATTATGAGAATTAAAATAAATGCCTCAAGTAGTTTATGTGTGGCATATCTACAAAACATAACCACAAAAAGATTCATGCCATTATCTATTATCAAGTAATTTTTATACATACCAGTATGTGTCTGTTATATAAAATAACACAAATCTATTTTCTTTAGAACACAAAATTAATCATCAGAACTACATATTAATTTGATTAATTTAAGTTTTAATTCTTATACAAAGTCTAGTTTAAAGACATTTAAAGAAATCGATAGAACACAAGCCTTTCTAACTATGTCAAAATTTAATGAGAAATTGTATCATTTGTTCAAAATTGGGATTTATAATAAAATTGTAACAAAACAATCAATTAAAAATATGATAATTTAAACTTTCCCCTCTTTCTGTAAAATAAAATTTATCATCCATACTATTTCATAATAAAGATTAGAATTGTGCAGAGATAAAAAGAAACATGTTTAAAGTAAGGTAGATTATTTAATATTAACAATGTCAATATTTCTAAGAACATCAGGTTAAATTCAATAAAATATAATAAATATGACATTCATTATAGATGCCTGCATATATATATGTAGCAATATTTATTTTGATAAGAATTTTTTATATTCTTCAAATGTTTATTTCAAATATGAATAGACACAGACTTTCTGATCAAAGGGTTTAAAGTTTTTTCCTATGTCATCTGATACAGCTTTAAAGATGTGGATGGGAAAACTTATCATAACTATGATTACAACTGTGTTATATAATTACCTTTGCAAGATTGTAGCTAGAAAGAAATATATGAATCGAAAGCAAATGAGAGAATTAAAGATTAAAAGTTTCCATATACTACAAAGACATAGGGACCAAAATTCAGTTGCAAAACTTTGTTTTCACAAACATACAAAACATCCAAATGATTTAATTTTTCACGTAGGTAAACTCTTTATTTATGTAGGTACTTGATACGTATGCCCTAGAATGAGAAACACTATACTTATTTTTTTTCAAAATACAGCACTTATAGAAACAACATATGTAAGAAGAATCAGTATATGTACAAATAAAATATTTTGGCTAAATATGCTCATTGTAAAATAGGTTTAGAGCAGTGGTACAATGATACTAATGTTTGTAGTTTCACACTACTTAGGAGTCATTCTTTCAAGTAAGTATCCTGTGTACCAAATGGAAATGTTAGCTTTGCAGAAGTATAAGCCATATACTAGTTAGATAGAGGTACTTATCCTGAAAATCAAAAATTTAAAATAATTTTCTTATGTCTAATATAGTTTCCTTTTATAAAAGTCACTTTTTATTCTTTGACAGAGAGTGGATAAAAAAAATGACTCTCCTGTGGACACTTTCTAGATTCTCCTGTGAGGCACTGAATCTAATTAGACCATCGTCTGCACTGACAGCACAGCCTGTGCACCATCATCACAATACCATATCTGTAAACCACCAGTCTGATAACATGATTTGCTTCACTAAGGTCTGTTTATTTCTGTTAAGCTGCGATAAACGTGAGGGTAATGGTATGTTTCACGGTGAATTCATTATGACAATGTCTGGTAGTAACCAGTAAAAACTGTAAGCATGAGTTTAGATGAATCCTCAATTAATGAATTCACAACTTCTCTTTAACATCCGCTATAATTGTTTTATGTGGAACACACAGCTGTAGTAAGTCATAAAATACTGACTGCTGTGGAATCACCTTTTATTTTTTAATTTTAATGTTTTTATCACCATATTCCTTTACTCATTCTAAGAGTTGTTTAATATTGCCTGATTTCTAGATGTTTTAATTTTACAAAAATGGAGTAACATGGAAAGAAGAAGAATAGAAAATTTTCTAAGTATTAGAAATTTTACTTATCTAAAATACTACTTACTACTTACTACTTCTCTTGTGAAAGAGAAGATATAAAAATATCTGAGGGAGGAGACATATGTTTATTTTTTTAAAGATAATATTTTTCTAATCATTATTATTTTTTCCCTGATCCCTTGTTTGTTTCCCTCATATTCCTCCTATAAGTGAAACCATCTGATATCAAAGCAAAACAACAATAAACAGACAAATATAAATCAGAGATATTTTACAAGAGGAGGGGAGGGGTCAAAATGAGGGTGGGAAGAGCACAAAGGTGATGGTGCACGGATGAATTGGAGATGTAAATTCCTTGGGGACTACACCTGATGTCAAATATATATAAAGAAATATATTTTTTAATTAATATTTTTCTGCAGTGATATTATAATCATGTATTTTAAACTGATATTTTAAGGAATGAATCTCATTCTTTCTGAATGAAAAATAATATTTTTGAATTTCAACAAGTCACTTTCAAAATAAAGAAACATGTTTTATATTTGGGTAGCATTTTAAATATAAGATCTTATACTAAACAGTCTTCATGTGACAGCAAGGAAGTCCTTGAGTTCCTCTGCTCTTAAACTACTGAATCCTCCATGCTATTAGAATTGTGCCTAGAATATATTATATAGGTAATCAATAAATGTATGAGTATAAATGAACTGTGACTCCTTAAAGTGGCTCCTATAAATAGCTGTTTGTGTCCAGATTATATGACAGAATATTTCTACTAGAACCCTTAATTGTTGGAACTTATCTTTTAAATTAGAGTGTTTTAAATGGTCCTCTCAGACTTAAGGCATCTAAAGAAGTTGACAATAAACAATACTGGGACTGTTCAGATTTAGAATATATAACTTCCACAACATTTGGGGGAAGCTGCCTATTTAAGTTCAAAATGTAATTCTAAAATAAAATATATTTACTCCTTGAATTTATAGTGTAAGAGTTGGGCAAACACGTAGAAGATACAGAAACAGGTTACACATCACTCCAGTCCCTAATGCTGTAAAGAAACTTGCAGTACCTCACCAGGTCATACTGTCATGATAGCAATGTGTCTTTTATGCAACAATATATAGGTGTAAATAAATACATGGATAGTTTAGACTTGGTAATATGTCCAAATTCGAACTTTATAAATAGCCTATGTTTATGGCTTTGCTATTCATAAAATGTTTCATTCTTATGAGTAAGAGGAAAAGGATTTTAAAATATAGAATAATGCCCAAGACACACCCCTTGAATTATAAAAGTGAGTATTTTGATCAAGTACAGTAAATGCATTTTTAAAGACTAACATGAAATAAAGATTCTGTTGCTCTAAAAAAATATTTTGAGGGTCTATTTAAAATAGATGGGTTATTTCTCAAGATTCTACTTTTCTCAGTAATGAGTAAAATATCCATTAGTATTAAAAGAAGAGTGATAATCTACTGGCAACAATTCTACAGTCATTATTATAACTTAAATTTTACTTATAATTATTTATCAGCTGTTCATTATAAACTGAGAAGTCTTTATATCTGTCAAATTCAATTCTCATTTTAAAAATTTCAATAATATATTTTCCTACCTCAAACAGCTTTTCAAAATATAAAATGCCTTGCTTAATAAATTTATAGTAACTTTAGTTTATTTCAATTTTCCCCTTTTGAGGGCATTAGATTATTTTCACTAAATCTATTGAAATATTTCTTTCGATGTTAAAATATAGTTCTTTGAAAATTATATTTTATACACTGGACTTGCTAGACATTTCCGTGCTGGTAACAACATTCACTCTTCTTTCCTGTTCATTTGCTATCTTTACATTTTCCTTGCTTGATACAGCTCTACTTGAGAGGCAGCATTGCAGTGTTAACAGCACTGACTATGGAATTAGCCTTTATGTGTTTAACTCTTGACTTCACAGATAAGTGATGTGGTCCTGAGCATATTGCCTACTATCTATACTTTCATATCTGTATCTGTGTTATTCTTTGTACCTTCATTGTCTTGTGAGTAAAATAGGAATTATGGATTTAAGTAATAGTATAGTATATGGTCATCTTAAAATTTAAATACATAAATATTAGAGAAGCACTTTGAAAAATGCCTTGTACATAGAGAGCACGTATTAGTGACAGTTAACATAATTAAAGATAAAGCTTATGAATCCATTGTTTCCTTCTGCCAAAATGTGCATATCAAATTATATTTTATAACATGAAACATATTCTCTAAATTATAGTGTTGCTATAAAGCATAGATTTTATTTTTATCTTTTTGACCTTTAGCTCAGTCTCCAAATAGAGCAACTCCAGGTCAATCCTCTAACTGTCTTCACTTGAATAGGAACTATTGAAAGATTTAAAAAAAAAAAATTCCAGTTATTCTCAAAGGTAACTAGGATTCTAACTACATCAGATATAGAACCACATCCAATTTCTCTATAGATACAATTACAAAGAGACAATAGAGACAATAAAAGACCTCCTAAGTTCAGTCTAACTGCTTTAAAAGCTTCTATTTAGGAGGAGGTGTTATTATTTATCTTTTATCTGAGACAGATTTAGAGTTGAATTTAAATTACTTAAATGCTTTTAGATAAATATAGATAGTTTCCCTTTGTTTCCTGTCCCACTCTGATTCCTGTAGCAAAATTTCCATTACACTGAGAGGAAATGATGAGTTTGAAGCAGACAAATGCTATAGTAACTGGGGAGCTTGACAGAGTCCTCAGGCTCCATTCACAAAACAGTTTTAAATACAATTTGCCTTTGGGGATTTTTTTTATTATGAAAGTTTAGATATTTTTAGGATAGATGTATTTTACCTCTAGAATGCTAAAGTCTTGTAGAAATATTCTTAGTGTCAGATTTTCAAAGTATTAAGCTTCTAAATTTAAAATTCTTAATCTTTGCCATATGCCATATTATTAGATGTTCAGATATTATTCTTCTTTAAAAAAGAAATAATTATTATTTACTGAAGCTTCACAGAAACTATATTGATTGCCAAGATTTATATTTGTTACAGAAAATAAAGGAGACGACCAGCCTCCAGGAATCCAATCTCTCTCTGTTCTCTTCCTCCTTACCTCCTCCTGCCTTTTCTTGGTCTTCCTTTTCTATTGAGTTAGACACTGAAATGGATGGATACGATATATAGCATAAAGATTTGCAAGTGAAACAAGCAAACTCATGTCTTATTGCTGTTGGTACAAATAGCAATCCTAGTCCTGATTATTTGTTTCCCCAGGAAAATACCCCAAATATGTGGCAAAAGTTAGAACAAACCTGTTATCCATCGTTCCCTATGCGTTCATGCAATAATTAAATTGATTATAAGCAGGACTAAAGTATTAATAAGAAAAGAAAATCAGCAGCACCATTATTAAATAAAAATTAGGAAGAAAGCATAATGATATCAATGAGATGTTGATAATCTCAATGGAAAAATAGTATTTTGAGAAATTAATCATTCATCTAAATGGCAAATAAATAACAAATCTTGAAATTTGTCTTTTCTTTTTATTGTTATTTGAGGGTTTATATCTACCTCTTTATTTTTTGCCTTTTGTTTTTTCCACTGTTCATTAGATGTTTCCTTGTTGGGTAATTCATGTTACTTGACTTGTATTTAGAATCATATTTTTATTTTTTTAGTGCTTTTGAGTATATATTTCCACATATATATTTTAGTAGTTTCCCTAAGCAAGCGTTAAATAAAAATCAGTTTATTGGTATTACATTTTAGTAATTTGACTAAAACATAGAAATCTTATACTCATAAATGATTTTACCCTCTACTGCTTATAATTAAATGGTTTCTGTATGTACATTGAGAATCAGATCAGATGATGTTATAATTTTTACCCCAACCATCAAATATAATTTGCAAAACTTAAGGAAAATGTAATTATAGTATGTCTTCTTTTGGGTAATTTTCTTTCCTTCCTGATCCAAGATTCCTTCTTGATCGCTTCCTATCCACTTACATAACTTTTGTACTAGATTTTTAGGATAGGTCCACCGATGGCAACTTCTCTCAATTTTCCTTTTTGAGTATATATTTAGTTTTCTTTTATTCCAGAAGGATATGTCCACTGGAATAGAATTCTTAGATGACAAACATTTTCTTTAAAGTCATGAAAAATGCAGGCTACAAATTCCTTGTCTCATGATTTCTTATGAAAATCTGTTGTCATTTTAATTGTTTTGTATTTATAAATATGTTCATTCTCACTTTTTTTTGTGCTTTTTTTTTTTTAACTTGTTTTCAGTTTTTAGGAGCTTCACAATAATGATTTTCACAGATCATCAGGTTTAATCCTATTGGAATTTGCTCATATTTTTAACAGTGTAGGTTTAGGTCTTTTACCTGGGGAATTTGCAATGATTATGTCTTTTTAGACCAATACTCTTTTTCCTGAAAAAGTATTGCATTTGTCTGGAGATCGTAAGCCAATATTTCTTCTTCTCTTCACTTTTCAGTGTCATCCTACAATTCTTTACACACAATGTCTAGGAATCATGGCTGTGCTTAGGTCGAAAGAATAGAGAAAATTTCTCCTATAACATTTATGGAAGTGGAAACTTATATTTCTGTTTAAGTTTACTTCTATATCTATGTTTTTTTTTTCATTTTTGTACTATTGAAAATCATAAAGTCACTAACATCCCTGCATCCCTTAACCTTTATATTCTTTTACTTTAAACATAAGTAAGAACACAATTCTTGAGAATAAAAGAAAACATGTCAAGAGCTCAGCTGAGTTAGAGAGAGAAGAGCTGCCAGATGTCAGAATAGTCAATTAAAACAAGAAGCCAAAATGAAAGCAACAGCCAAAATTTCAATCACTTACTGAAAGAATATAAGCAAAAAGGTTAAACTAGAGGAAATTCTGGCTCCCTTCATTGTAATTTTCCCCATGGAAAAATGCCATTGAAGGGGCAGAAGAATCAGCACAGATATTAGGAACATCTCATTGTTAAAAAATCCCAGAACAAAATGCTTCTGCAATGAAGGGAGCCTATGGAGGTGAATGGAGAGGGAAAAGAAGGATAAAACAATGGAGTAGGAAAGTACTTGAAACTGAAACAGAGTGAAGAAATTATATTCATATTCCTCCTCGCCTTAGAATAAGTTGCCTGCGGAAAGTCTGTACCAGAAACCTTCAGAAAAGAAACCTTCAAATGTAGGCAACTAGGCTAGGAATACAGATAAACTTGAGATTATAGCCTGCAGAGGGGCCTGAATAAATATTGCCTGTGTGCAAATTGGTTGTGAGGAGTAAAGTTTGGATTTGTGGAAACTGGCAGGTAAACTTTTGTAATTGCTTATGGTTGGACCCAAAATAATAACACATAAGTTTTAGCTAATTATCAGTTTCTTCAAAAAATTTTGAAGTTTAAGCAATTTTTAAAAACATTTTCTGTATTTAATTTAATTTTTATTTTTTAAAGATTTATATATGCATACAAGAACTGGGGTATAGGGCAGAGGTGGGGGCGGTGCAAGGATTCATTGGAAAGAGAATGGTGAACAGAGTAGGCAGATTGACTGAAATACACTGCTGAGGGGAGCAGCAGAAGATACAGAAGAGTTCTGCTGAATATGGGTTAGCTCACTAGCCAAGGATTGACTCCTGCTGCAGTAGCTGTCCATAGCTTCATAGTGCTGAGACTTAACCCCTTGTACCTCCAGGGAGGTCTTCTATATTTAATTTTAGATAGAACAAATATATTTAATTTTCCTAGTATTTATCACCAAGAGATCATCTTGATTAATCTTCTAATTAATATTGGTGTTTAAGTCATCAGTACAATAATTCTGTGACAGAACCTAACACAAATTGTTTACAATTACATGAATTTGTATTTATTTATTTGACGGCATTTGACTGAGAATGGTTTTAGCAGCTCTCCTTTAATTTGGTACCTGATTTGGTTCTACTTACAAATAAAGGTCATGCCTATGAAATATTTCTTGTGCTGTGAAGTATAGAATGAAAGAAAGCAGATTCTTAGAGTATGTTTTCTTCCTATAAATCAACAGACAAGAGAATACATCCAGCTACACAAGCATGTTTTAAGACCTTTTCCCATTTTATGTTCACTGAGATTCCTTAGACCAAAGAAATTAAAAAATTCAATCCACAAGTCCATGCAACAACATGTAAAATAAATGTGTGTGCTCATGTAAAAATTTTAAAAAAGAGCATCAAAAGAAATATAGATAAGATAGGTAGATGATAATAGATAATAGGTAGATAGGACATATAGAAAGGCTTTAGAATATATACTTATGTGTTCTAAAGATTACAAAATATAGATCAACATGAACCATAATAAATATTGCAAACAGCAAATCCTTACAAATTTAGGCTAATAAAGCAACACACATTTATTCTCACAAAAGTTTAAGACTGACATTGCTGAAGTCTGTGTTAAGACCTCACAAGACTATGATCAAGGTATTGACTGAACTATCTTCCTGCAGGGAGTTCATGATTCTCTTTTAAGCTCATGTGATGGTTGTCAGAATTCAGTCCCTTGCAGAACTGATGTTCCTATTTTCTTCTTGATTATCACTTAGAGCTGTTCTTAGTCCCCTGTGTATAGACCTGTCACAGGCCCTCTCATAGACTCTTTCATAAGAAGGCAAGTAAGGAAAAATTCACTTCTTTTCAGAGCTTATACCTAACTATGTGAGGCCACCCAGATTTATTTCCAGATTGATTAATTAAAAAATCAACTGATTGGAATTTTAATTCTATCAGTACAATTAATTCTATCAGTACAATTCCATTCTGGTTTATGCAACTAATATTGACTAAGAAAAAAATTAGTACTCACTAAATCTAATGGCAAAAAAATATTGATCATCCAAAATGAAATTTTAAAAAGTGTGACTTACCTAGGTTGCTCCAAAAAGAATATGAAACAAAGGCATCAATATAGGCAGTTCATTTGGGCAATTAAAACTAAAAAGAATTAAGAACTGTGAAGTGAGACAATTATTTATTACAGTGATCAAGTCACTATATCCATTAGAATCTAACTATATCTATTTCAATATACTACTTTCTGGCAAATCATTCTGTTATTTGTAAATACAACAATAGCCTGATTTGCACACTTCATTTTTTCTGGTTTTGTTTGTTTGATTTTGCTTGTTTGTTTCATGTGTTTCCCTATATGGGTGAGAAAAATAAACTTTAGCAAATTTAGTCATTGATCCAAGATCTTTCCTATTGTATTTCACACACAAGATATTGAAAAAATAAATGAAATAGAAAAGGAATAATGGTGAAAATTTGGTTACTGGACTCAACAGTTTTTTTTTTTTATTTCGAAAAGTAAAAAAAAAACCTTTTTTTTACTTACAATAGTCACATTTTGAGACAGACTGTGAAAAAGTACAGAAATTTCCACACAGTTTCCTCTATTATTAACATCTTACATTAGTATGGTGTATCTGTTACAATCAGCAAAACAGTTTTGACATATAACTAAACCATACACTTCATTCAGATTTTAACTTTTTAACTCAAAGTCCTTTTTGCGTTCATCTAGAATATCACTTTATTATTCACATCTCATGCTCATATTAGCTCCTGTATTTTCCATGGTTTTGATGGCCTTAACAAATTCAAGAACTATTGGTCAGATTTTTCAGAATGCTCTTAAATTGAGTTTTTGTAATGTAACTTTTGAAAATCAATTAAATAGAGTGTCATTTCACCACATTCTATTAAGGTACATATTATCAATACAACATCACCTTTGGCATTAACTTTGATCACCTGACTCTAACAGTATTTGTCAGACTTCTCCACTCTAAAATTATTCTCCTCTTTGTATTCTTTATCTCCCTTCACTTATATTTACTGAGGTAATACTGGTGTGCATCATTGTATTTATTTTAGGGGTTATAGGTTCAAGCAACTACAAATGTATATTTTCACACACTGCCTAGCCCCAAAGTACTAATCATCCTCCACCATGAAGTCATTATCCTCTTCCCACACTTGAAGACACATCATTAATAACAGACATAAATTATTTGAAAATCTTTGCAGCAGATTTGTATTCTCTCTCCATGCACTTATTTATTCAATCAAATATTTATACCAGTAATTATTCCTCTCTGTATATATATATTTTTTTAAAGATTTTTATTTATTTACAAGAATTGAGGTACAGACTAGAGGTGGGGGTGAGAGGATTCACCAGAGACAGAGAGGGGAGCAGAACAGGCAGATTGACTGAAATACACTGTTGAGGGGAGCAGGGACGAGGCAGGAGAGGTCTGCTGTGCCATGTGGGTCCCCTCCCTGGCCAGGGATCGAATTGGCACTACAGTGTCTGCGGAGGCTCCACAGTGCAGCACTCAACCCCTTGCACCATCAGGGAGGCTCCAATTCCTATATATTTATTTGTGTTGTAGAATGTAATCCCATACTATTTAGACTGCTGTTTAAATTGCTCCAGGTTTGGCTATTGGAAACACTTGATTTGATGCCTTTTGACCCTTTAACATTCATCCATCATTGTTCTAGTGTATTTTACTCTTATATTAAATTCTGTCTCTACAAGACACTCCAAGATATGTCAAATAGTTCTTGTACCAAGTCTAGAATCAATATTTCTCCAAGGAACCTGATTACTTTTATCAGAAAATAATATCAAAAACCAAGATCTCAGTTCTAGGTATGTTCATTTCTACACTGGTCACATTGTTTATAGACCTCTAACAAAACCAAGAAATATCTACTCACTCACTTACTCAACTTACACCACATCTGCAAATATTTCTCTATATAATCCAATTTATCTGAAAAAAAGGCAAACATAGTTGATGCTATCTATTACTACATGGATCGTACTAGTTTCTTCTCCTTGCTTATTGTAATCTCCCTCTCCAACAATGAGTTACCTGGCTCTTACCATCTGCTACCCATTTATGTAATTGCTCAATTCCAGTATATATACAGAACAATAACAGAAATTTTAACTTATATTGCCATAGGATTCTATTTTCTTTTACCTTTAATTTTACAGAACTCCACTCTTTTCCAAAGTTAATTAGGGCAGCACCTGTTTTAATAATTTTGTTCAGTGAAGTTGTGCCCTACATTTGTAATGAAGTTTTGTCACATTATGAATTCTATCCTGAGATCCACTGACCTCATAAATCATTTTTTAAAATTTGCATACACTAAATTTCACTTTTTGTGCTGTAAGGTATAGATAGGTTTTACAAATGCTTAGTGTTACATATCCACCACTACTGTATCATACAGAACATTCTCACAACCTTAAAGATCAAATTTCACATTTTAACTTTCCATTTTTACCCAAAACTCTTAGGAACTACTAATCCTTTTACCTTCTTTAGTATTTACCTTTTTATATATGGCATATAATTGGAATCAAACACTGTGTAGCCATTTCATGCATTTAAGATTCAGTATATCTTTTTTGAATTATTTTCATCAATGAATTATATTGTTTTATAGATTTACCACAATTTGTTTATCATCCTGCCATAAGGGGAATTTTGATTGTTATGAAAAAAACTATTACAGATATGTATGTGCAGATAATTGATATGTAATACTGTTCAGGTCAACTTTATTCCTGTATATTTTTTACCTGTGTGTTTTATCAATTATTTTAAAGGAGGAGTGTTGACAACTTTTACTGTGTTAACTGATGTTCTGTTTTCAGTGTTTTATTTTTTTTCCTAATTAAATTATTTTACACTGTGTTGATGGTAGCATATAAACCTGTCATATTGTTAGATCTGAAGTACTGATATATTTTTCATTATGTGATGCTCCTTTTTATCCCTGATTATTTTACTTATTCTGAAGATAGCTGTTCTGAAATCAATGTAATTGTGCATGTTTCTTTTTATTAGTGTTAACATGGCATATCTTTCTCTATTCTTTTATATTTTTTAGCCTGAGTATCTGTAATTAAAGTGGTTTTCTAATGGGAAATACATAGGTGGATTTTAGTTTTTACCTACTCTAAAATATCTGTGCTTTGTGTATTTAGATCATCTGCACTTAAAGTGGTCATTGATATAGTTGAATTTAACTATCGTGTCTGTAGTTATTTTTCTTTAGCAACGTTTTTCTGTTTCTTTTCCCTATCTTTTTTACCTTCTCTGGTTTTAATTATGCAACTTAAATGACTCAATTTTAATTATTATTACCATATCACTGTATTTGCTAAGCTTTTTTAAATGAATGTCTTAGAGTTTCCAATTAACTACTCTAAACCACCTTCAAATTACAATATATTTCATGTGTAGTGTGAATACATTGTAACTGCAATTCCAATTCCTCCCCCTACTGTTATGATACTGCTGACATCATTTCACTTATCCAAATACAAATAAAATATATTATTATTAATTCAAATAATCAGTTATGTTTTGGATAAATTAAGAATAAAGAAATTAACCATTTTAGTACCTTCATTCATATATAGTTATATATTTTTATGATTTTTATATGAATACATATTCATTCATATATATATATGAATTTCTAATTTCTATTATGTGTATCCTCCCTGAAGTTTTTATGTGCTTTTCTTGAGTGCATGTATCTTGGCAATAAATTTCCTCATTTTTAACTTTCCTGAAAAATCTTTTATTTTTGTGCAAATGTAAGTAGAATTTGCTGGATAAAGAATAATTTTGCAATTTTCTTCCTTCAATATTTTAGATATTTTATTCAATTATCTTTATGTTTCATTTGTGTCTGTGAGAGTCCATTCTAGCATATATCCTCTTATTCTAAAGAAAAGTAGAATTTTACCTCTATCTTTATCTCTAGTTTCTCACTCCTGTTAACTGCTTTTTCAATTTGAATATGATATACTGTGGTATAGTTTTTTTTTCTTATTGTAATTTTTATCTTGTGATTTTCTGTGTCCTCCTAGGATAAAATTTTGTTGTTTATAATACATTTAGCAATGTTCTCTGTCATCATTATTTCCTTACATATATATTCTACTCTGATCTTTCCTCTCCTTCTGGGGTTTCAATTGCAGGTCTTAATTGTTGTGTGAATGACTCACACTGGGATATGCTGGTCTTTCTCCCCCTTTCTTTGCATTTTCCCCTTGCCTCTTTGCATTTCAGTAGAGAACTTTCTATTGATATTCATTCAGTTTCACCCAAACATTCCTAAAGTATGTTTAGTCTACTGGTATAGCCACTTATAGGGATTATTCATTTCTCTTACAGTTTAATTTCTTGCATTTTTCTTTTAATTCTTTCTTAGAGTTTCAGTCTCTAAGTTTACTTTATCCATCTGTGCTTGCTTACATGTTGTCTGCTTTGTTCTATTAGAATCCTTAACTGACTTTGTTATATCTGAGACTAGTTTTGATACCTGCTTTTCTTTTAGATTGTGCTTATTGCCTACCTATAACATGTTTTCTTATATTTTATTGCAAAGCAGATTTTTTTTATTAAGTAATAGGAACTGATCTCAAGAAGTTGACTAAAAAGACCTTTAGTGTAAGGATTTATGAAATTGTGGCTAAGGATTAATCTGTCTATTGTTCATTGTTGTTGTAGTTAAAGAGATTCAAACCATATTGCCTGGAATTGTAGAGCTTTATTATACTGATTGACCTGAAGGCACTCGAGAGAAAACAAGGAAGGCTTTTCTGTCCTCTCACTTTTTACCTCAATATAAGTAAAAAATTTGTTAGGAAAAGGAACCTGCCTTGGACAAAGAACAGAACATTCTTATTACTAGAAATTGGGAGTTAATACTGACATACACCTGTTCAAACAAACCTACTAAAATACCTTTAACTTCCATTCCAGTCCATCATGTGTTTCTAGTAACTGTTGGAGTTTAGATGATGGGGTTTTTTGAATGGGGTTCTTAGGTCCCTCTGAGAAAGAATTCAGCAGACATTCACATTTATCAGCACATAGCAAGTTTATTAAAGAAAAGAGAAAGAGGAAAAGACATAGGTGGGCAGGAGTTCTGCCTTTTGCCAGAATGAGGTTATAGTGTTCTTTGTATTGTATATAGTGTTCTTTGATGAGATTATTGTGGGATTTATCACCTTGGGGTCAGGTTGGGTTCTTCTTCTATGGCTGATAATCTTCTCTTCCCCCACCTCTGGGTGATCATCTATTTAGTCCCACATCAGATTCCAGTAGACTTCCATAGCTGATTTAGTTTAAGATTCATTAACTGTCCATACAAAACACCTCTGGTATTTGTCCTCATGAGATCTTCCATTCTAAATTTAACATTCTAATATCAGTCACTATACCACAGTTTGCTAGCCCTAGCTCCAATCTAGTTTTCTTGTCAGATTCCCACAATTTCTTTTATATATATATATCATCAGAGCCCAACACCTGTGAGTTGCTATTTACCCTCTGAAGGCTCTGTGTACATGTAGAAATGTTAATGAACACTTTAACACTTCATAATTTACCCCTCATTAACTGTTTTATGTCAATTAATTATTAGGACAATCACATGATCAAAGAGCATAAAAATTTTTTTTCTTTCCCTACATAAGTGTCAGGGAATTAATCCTTTTATGCCCTTACTTTACTCTCCTCTTAACTTTGGATTTCCATATATTCTCCTCCTTGAAGTCTATACAGTTCAGGTTTCTTTTTCTGTAATTAGCTGTTGCTATGCTGGAGCCCTGTTGTTAATTGAAATAAACTAATAAAAGAGAAATTATGGTGTAATTTATTTCTAAATCTCAGTCTTCAGTTGATCCATTTCTTTTACCTTTAAATGTATTTTCCTGATAGTATAACCTTTTTCCTCCTTTTAGGTAAAGTAAGAAGCTAATGAACTTTACCCATGGACCGTAGGTGCTTTCTATGGAAAATGTTCCATATGCATATCACAATGACTATTACTTATTTTCTTTGCCTGAGCCAAGAATTAGTCTTTTACAATCATGATCAAGAGAAAATGAAGAAGATTTTGGACTTTAAATCAATTAAATTTTTTGAACTCTTCCAAAACAGACAGCCCTCACCTGCTTTGCCCACCCTGCGAACCCCAAGATCATCCCAGTAGTTTCTCATTTTCTCATCCCCATGTTAACCTACATTTCATCCAGGACTTTGGCAGACTTAATCATTAAGTTTCCCTACAGATTTATACATAGGGTTCTAACTAAACAGCTCTCCACAAAGATCCTCTGAATATCTTTCTGTTTAGATTCAGGGGTGACAGTTTGTTTTACAATCTTAGTTCTTTGAATATTATTGATTTCAGTTCCATTTTTTTGTTCTTATTTATCTTAAAATCATGAGTTTTGACTTCAGGCTCTTTATATGTTAGAGCTGAAACTTGTAGTTAAGATCTTTATATACATTCATTTCTTTATGTAAAATTCTTTTTCACCAATTTGAAGACATCAAACAATCTCTATGCTTAAACCACTGAGAAGCAGTTTATGCAATTCAAAATGCTAAAAATTAACTAATTAACTAATCACTAATTAACAATCCCATCTTGCATATAGTATGTTCAAAATGCCATGCTTGTTACTATAGAATTAAATGACATTAAATATTTGCTCTACATTTTATGATATATTTATGAAATAAGATTTATAGGCAATTATGATAGAATAAATTATATTTTGTTACCTACTACTATATATACATATATATTCTAAGAATAGGTAACAAATAAAATATCATGGACAGTTTGACATGGTGATTCCCTACTGTGGTCATACAATCTATCACATATAGGAAAACAAATTAATGATACCAAGAAAATATTTATAATTATCTTCAATTATATTATTGAAACTTAAATAGTATAAGCTGCCACTAAGCAAACTAGTTAGAAAATAAATAATAACATGCAGAATGTTCAAATAAGCATTTATAAAATGAATTGTTTTTACATTAATTGGAAAATAATCTACATATTAAAGAATTCTACATTTAGTAATCCCCTGATTTTGTGTTATTTCTAAAGTATAAGTTGTATGCTGTCTGCTGTTTTTAACCATATTTTCAAGTGTAATTGGTACAATTTCAATCTCAATTTTAAAGATTTAATTGATACCTTGTATCCACACGCATGGCCTGCTATTGCTTTTTGCACTTTACCAAATCATATAATCCTGGGCCTCTTAAATGAAAAAAAGTTCTTCCAAGATTTATATGCTCATGACCTGCTATTGTTCTTTTCAAGTCACTGTGACCTTCTTGGTACATCATTCATTTAATAAAATGAATTCACTTTTATGATGGTGCTACGTCTCAGTGTTTAGAAAATCAGTGACCTTTTCTCTCATAGTAACTGAGTTTTTACAAGTCTAGACATCTTAAAACTGAAAGTGATTCAGTTTTTTGTATATTTTCTTAACTGCAGGAGAGTGAGCACCATCAACAACTAGTGGTACCTGCAGTTTGAAAGTATGCCAATTTGTATAAAAGTTTAAGCTATTCTTGGATTTAGTTTTGTGGGTTGCATTAAATAAAATACCATTCACTGTGTGTCAAGGGCACACCCTTTAAATATATCTCAGGAGTATTAATAGTGAATTTTTCACAGAGTATCATTACTTTCTAGATATAATATGCAAAGTTATGATGCAGGTGATTGTTCTATCACATTGTTTCTGAATGTGTATGTTTGTTTTGTTCTTCCCCTCTGATAACAATGCTCCTAGTGTTTTTATGTTTTTGTCTTCTAGGGAAGCATTTTTATCAACATTATGTGTGCTCTAGATAGAAAAAGTGCTGGTAGTCTACAATTTTCTTTGCATTCCTTTCAGGCAGTATTCATCTAGGTCCTAGTTGCATAAAAAGGAAGGTTCCCTGAAAAATGTTTCTGTCAATTATAGATATTATTGTTTACAACCCCCTTTCCCATTTTGATTGATGTGTATGATAGGGTTGCCCTGAAAGCTTCATGTTGAGCTGATAGCAGCCTTACTAAATGACTATTCATATAAAGAAATAAAATAAATTTAGTATATCATACTTCCACATAATATATTAGTTTTTTTAATTATTACTTATTTTAGTCAAATCTAAATAGAGAAGTAATGTAGATGACAATCCAAAAGGCATTAAAATTAATGCCTGGAATGCATGATAATATTTTGTTCTTACTAAAAACATCATAACATTTTTGTCATATTTCCTCAGTCAACACATGTTTGTGGGAAAATGAATATGACCAAAATATTATTATTTCTCAGTAGGGACTAAGCTAGGATTTCAACTTTGTCTAGGCTAAAAAACAAGCAGAAACTACAAATATTGAAAAGTAACCACTAACTCTATATTTGTCTTCTCAAAGAATAGAATTTGTCTTCTCTTGACAATAGTACACATTGTTCGAGATCCTGCACTGCATAAGGCACTATCTGTGTAGAAATTTTTCAAAACCTATCTATAAAATTGATACTGCCATTGATCTGATTTTATAGATGAAAAAAATGAAGTTCAGAGTTTACAGTAAATTTCTTATTCTGTTTTGTATTGTTGATGCTCTGAGTATAGAACTAGGTGTTTTTTATTGTTTTTATTAAAGTAACATTAGTTTGCAACATTATATAGGCTTCAAGTATACAAATATATGTGTAAACACACATTGTTTAGATTACATTATGCTTGTCACCAAAAATTCTAGTTTGCATGGAGGGTAAAGTTTAAACTCACTTATTCTCATATGAGTACCTGAAATTCATACTCTAAGTCTAATTGCTCCTGAATCTTGTATGTGAAATATTGTAGGTATGGAATTCATTTCATTATTTCACATTTTGTAATAAAGTCAACTAAGACAATATTTTCACAGCTATAGACACAAGAAGCATGATGTCCAGGAAGGTTAAACACATTGTACCAAGTATAACCCAATAATGAATTACATAGTGAGGATTTGAATCTGGTTTCATTTTATTCCTTAGTGTGTTCTTAACTCCTGTAGTGACTGTCTTTCAAAGTTGTTCTCTATTCCTCAAGTGTGGTTCTGTGTCAGTATCCTTTCAGCCTTCCAGACAGGACATTTACTTTCTAATAGTACTATGGAGCAACTGAATCTTATTTTTATTTCTTAGCTGCCTTTTGAAGCTAGGAGTGTTTTAACATTTAATCTAATTCAGTATTTTTATGAATCATTCTGTATTTATTTCCTTTTCTTCTTAAAATGCAATTATGGTTACAGTGATACATGCATTAATAATATTACTTAAATTAGTATCTGTATGAGTACTGTTATTTTATTTCACTTTTTGAAATTTATTCATACAAGAACTGGGGTGTAGGCCGGAGGTGCAGGAGGTGAGATGATTCACCAGAGACAAAGAGGGTAACAGAACAGGCACATCTACTGAAATACCATGCTAAGGGGCAACAGGTGAGACAGGAGAGGTCTACTGTGCCATGTGGGTTAGCTCCCTGGCCAGGTATCAAACCCTTGTCTCAATGACTGGTGATTGCTTGATAGCACTGAAACTTTAACCCCTGCACCACCAGAGAGGCCCTAGTATTATTTTAATAACTATCACATGGTGTAAAAGAAAAACATATGATTAAGGTTGAGTAAGTCCGCATATTGAAAGAATTGTTTTAAGTGATAATACACGTTTGAAAGCTAAACTGTTTCTTTTTGTTCTCCTACAATGTCTGGAACAACTGTCAGCGATTAAAATAATGACTGAGTTCATGAATTTAAGCATGATGGAGTGGCACAAGCTTAAAATTGGCTTGTCATCTGAGAGTGCAATATTTTGGAATATTATTAATTATAGTTTCCAGAGCAAGAACATTTTATACATCATTTATTATTACTAGCAACAATTTTTATTACCTAGGTGTCAAATAAATGGAAAGTTTCATCTGAGAAGTTGTTGACAAGAGCGCATAGTACAAATCATAATAGATTCTATCACAATTTACAGCAAAGATAGTCTGTGGATGTGAGAATTAAGGTACATCTTAAAGAAAAGAATGTGCTGACAATAATACTACAAGTTTAAATTTATATCCCATATCTACTTCATGTAAGTATTGATTATTTGAAAGATATTCTTTCTAACACAGTCCTGAAATCCAACTGGTCTTCTCTTTGCTTTTAAACTAGCGCTATTTCAGGAGGCAAATATCTTCTAGGAAAATCAATGAGTGCAAACCTGAACCCTGAAACTTTTCCGAACACTAGCTTCCTGGTGCCTAGACACTGATATACTTTTGCAGATTATTGAGAAAATAGTTTTACAGAGTAACTATTTTATTTAAATATCCTAACAAGGTAGAAAGTAGGTACCTCCCATGTTGATTTTAAAAATCTTATAGAAATATGGAAATATGGGATTATAGCACTTTACTTCACAAACTCACGTAGCCCAAATATAAGATTTGTATTAGTCTTTATGCAAGTGTGATCTTCAATATATTCATTTTCCTTTAAATGTAGATATTAGAATTAAAACTCCTAGACCAAACTCATATCTACAGAATCAGAAAATGGATTTGAGGTTTCAGAAGGTGTATTTGAACTAGCACCTTAGATGACACTTGTCCTGAAGTGTTTTTGAGGAGGAGGGTCATAGTGACCTTTAGATCAGATAAACACAGATTAGAAAGGAGTTTCTACTATCTTACCTGGGAGTCCAGAAGTAAGTTAACTGACTTCAATAAACCCAGATTTCCATTATGAATATGTGGAAATAATAATCCTCATTACAAATAATTATTTTTAAAGCAAATAAGATAGTAAGAAGCACATATTTCCAGTGTATATCATATAACAATCAACAAAAATAGGCATTATTATTACTATTTAGTTCTGTGGGAAAACTGCTAAAATGTTGGTTCTTGATCCAAACAAGATTTGAATTATGTTATAGAGTAGGATTTGTCTCTTAGATTTCACAAAACTCTCCACCATTTACATTACTTAGCAAATAATTTTATTTTATATATATTTTACATCAGTATTCATTTTTGTACAATGTATACTTTCCAATGTATACCAATGTATTTCCAATGTACCAATGTATACAGGTGTAGTCTCTGTGAAATTCCCACCACCAATTCACCCATTTCCCATCACCTTAATCCCTTGTGCTATTCCCACCCCTGTTTTCTTCCTTCTCCCTACCCCTCCTCCCCTGTAGAATGTCTCTAATTTATGATTATAAAGTGGTTTTGATTTTTAATTATTATAATTATTTTCCCTTATCATGTATTTGTTTCCTCTACATTCCTCCTATAAGGAAAACATCTGATATTTCCTTTTTCTTTCTGGCTTATTTCACTGAGCATAATCCCTTCAAGTTCCAACCATGTTACTGTGAATCACATGAGTTTATCTTTTCTGTTTGCTGCATAATATCCTATTGTGTAAATATACCACATCTTCCTGATCCAGTCATCTATTTTTGGACATGTGGATTGTTTCCATAGTTTACCTATTTAAAATTTTCTTAGCAAATAATTGTAAATGTTATTTTATTCATTTACTTTCTCATTCTGCCTACACAAAATCTAAAATAAGTCTCTGGTCTATCTATACATCTATCTATTCATCCAATTTTACCAATGCAATCCAAACAACTCACTTCTTACTAATAATAAGGCAATAACCCTCTAAAATAAATTACTAATAATATTTAAAATAAAGAATTAACTTAGGCAGCCTCCTATATAAAACTATTAATAGCAACTCAATAGTTGATTTTAAAATATGTGAACAAAAATAGTTCTGCAAGTTCTTGTTTATCCTCCAACTCCATTTAAAAAATTCTGCCCATTTTAGAAAATGTGCCCAGTTTAGTCTGTTTCCCAGTCACAGTCCTTACACTTCTTTCATCAAACAATGTCCATTAACAATTCCCTAAGATATGTGTGCATGCTGCTTCCTTTGGTTTTGATTCAAGTTCAAAATTTTCACATTTTGGGTGCTATCAAGCTAATTTTACAGATCTTTATCCAAATCACTACCTCAAAAAAAATGCACTAATCACAAATTCTGCAGTGATTCCTTTTTCTTTTATATATATAAATATATATAGTTTACATTATTTTTCATTTTTGTACATTGTGTATTTCTCATCCGCATGAAAGTCCCATCACCAATTCACCCATGCACCATCACCATAGTCCTTTGTGCTCTTCCCATAGCAAGAATCACCTGCAGCTCTTGCCCAGATCTGGAGAAGTTTTCAGGACTATGAACATGAGTACATAAGCATTACAAATTGCCTCAAATTTGGTGTCTATACCATTTATCAGAGATAGATATCAGAACCACCTATTAATTTTTATTTGGTCAAGGCCTGTGTGCACAGTCAGGTTTTTATTGGATCTGTATCTTTTACATGTCTGATTATCAACATCTTTCTAATAAGTGGTTGCTTTTTAAATTGATCACTTAAATCACTCTAAGTAAGTTGCCCTAATCTTTCTACTATTTGGAGTCATTACAGTGTCTATACATATAACATCCTGATAGTCAGAATCATTGCTACATCATTATATATGATACTCAGATAACCCTTTAAAATACATGTTCCTAAGCTACCCACATATAATCTTTGATTCAAAACTGAGGTTTTTTCTTCAGTTTGGGAAGAAAATATAGCACATCAACATTGCTATTAATTTAATAAAAAGTAGGGGCCTCCCTGGTGGCGCAGTGGGTTAAGCAACGCACTATGAAGCAAACCGCAACCACTGCAGCACGAGTTCGATCCCTGCTGCCGGCCAGAGAGG
>JAGFMF010012055.1:189635-202113 GCA_019455555.1 Galemys pyrenaicus
CCCGCTCTGTCTGTGGTGAATCCTCTCACCCCCCCACACCTCTGGCCTGTACCCCAGTGCTTGTATGCATAAATAAATAAATCTTTAAAAAAAATTAATAAAAAGTAAGGAAACATACAGAATTTTCAGACCCAAAGGTCCCTTTGGGCAACAATCTTAGATGTTGACAGTGTAAAACTGGTTCAACACTCAAGCCTTCTATTTGGAGATGATTTCTGTGGATAAATCAGCTGGTCAGAATAATTCCTTCAGAATAATAACACTATTCTGTGGGAGAGTAATCCAATTACTTCAGCGTCTAGGTTATATTGAGACAATCCAAGATATTGCTAAAAATATCAGCTTGAAGGGCTCAAATCACCTTATATGTAAACCTAGAATGCTTAAATTCTTCCTTTTACTTTTTGATATTTCTTTCATTTTTTAAAATTTAGGTTGGTTAAAATTAAGTTTTTTAAGTTTAACTTTTTAATACATATCTGTTATGTTTTTATGTGATCATGAACATGATGGTGTAACAAAATTCAGAATCCCTATACTTCTTGCAGAAAAAAGAGTTTGCTATGGAGCCCTTAGGATATCTTCTGAAATAGCTTGACAATATATTCTGCACACAATATTTTATTCAACCATAACTATCTGCAAACATAAAATATTTATTTATTTTTTTGGGCTAAAAATGGCTTATGATACTCTATATTATTTAGGGGAATAGGTTCACATCTCCTCAGATTCATGTCACCATACTGCAACCACCACCAAATAACCTGTAATTCTTTAACATAGACAATTGGTCCCTGCCCTTTTGTTTCCATCATTACCCATCCTTCGCTACCAGCCTCAATCCTGCAGTTATATTTCTAGGTTTGTTTTGATGTAATTGAGTCAGTTCCTTTATTTTATTTTTCTGTTTTAAATATATGAGAAGGGGAAAGGAATGTGGAAGTTAGAATTGGCAGAATAAGACTGGCAAATTAAAGAAGAGTGAATTTACCTTTGTCAGCATAGCTTGTGAGTCACTGAGTGTTACAGTTGGTGTCAAAATACTTTATGAGGCTCCCTGTTGATGAAGGGTTAAGTCTCAGTGCTGTCACCACAACAGCATGAGTTTGAGCCCAGGCCAGGGAGCGAGCAGACCCACATGGCTGAGCAGACCACTCCTGTCTTGCTTGCTGCTCTCTTCAGCAGTGTATTTCAGTAGATCTGCCTATTCTTCTCCCGACTCTGGTGAATCTTCTCACCCCACCCTCCTCACCTCTGATCTACATCCCAGTTCTTATATACATAAATAAATTTTAAAAATCTTAAAAAAAAGAGATAGTGATTTAAAATCTGGTCCATAGTGGCACATATATCTTTTAATATGCTTCTAAGCTTGACAAATATCACTAAAGAGTGGGCCTTGAGCAAGAATAGCCATGTTATTTTTTTCTAGTAACAGATTACTTAAAATATATAATCAATAGGTTATGATATAATAGAAACTTCTATTATTTAATAAGTGACAAAAATATTTCATAAAATTGTATTGATTTGCCATGATTTAAAATATATAAATTTTGGGAATACATTTTCACCTCTGTATGTCTCACCTCATACACCACCTATTGTTCCTCCTATCCCTTTTCCCTCTCCAATGGTAAACATTATGTTTTTGAGGATCTAGTGATTTTAGTTAAAATTTGTTAATTTGTTTATTTTGTTTGCATTTCACACATGACAAAAAATTGTCCTATAAAATCTTTCATGTTCTGATTTACTTTGTTTAGCATAAACACCACAAGATCCATCCATTTACCATGTCACAAACGGCAAGTTTCATCTTCTTTAATGAGTAGTATTCCATTGAGTTTATATGTCACAACTTCTTTATCATGTCATCTATCAATAGGCATTGGTTGTTTCTTTGTTTTAGCTATTGTAATTCATGCTACTATGAACATAAAACTGCATAAATCTTTTCAAATTAGTGTTTAGATATTCTTTGGGTAAATACCTAGGAGAAATATCACTTGTTCAATGGATTTAATACACACACATAATCATACAGTTATCAACACTATCTAATTTCATTTTTATCATCCTAAAAAATAAACTCGTATTCATTAACAGTTATTCTCAACTATTTACTTTTTCTTATTTCTTGATCTTCAGTGCATTTTAAATATTATGTGTGCTATTAATTGATTAATGTCTGTCTTCCCTGTGTGACTGTAAGTGCCATAAAAACAAAGTAAAATGCTTAGTCTATAATAGTCACTCAGTAAATATGTGTCATATGATGAATGGCTAACACAAGAAAAATATTTCTTAAAACTTTCCAATTAAATTTTACCTGAAATAACACCCTGTTGATCTTTAATTCCTGGTAATATATGGAGCATTTGTGCAGTCTATTGGAGTTTTCTAAAACCACATTTCTAGAGAGAACTACATATCCTTTGTGCATTAAATTCACATCTCAAGTAAAGTACAATTTTAATTCCCATAAGATTTTTTTACACTGGAATAATCATTGTTGATTTAGCTATGACACATATAAGAAGTGATACAAAGAGTGTTTCAATTTTATCATAGCATTCATATTACCCACTAATGAAGATAATGTTACAGTGTTAAACACATCATTTTCTATATATTTTCTTTCTTCGTATCATGAGAATTGAGTATGGATTTTCCCATAGAGTATTTTTCAAGACAAAAAAATATTGTTTTAATATTTGTGGGTTTTTTAATTTAATGTTTAACATATAAAATTGCATTGACAAAGACAAAATTAAGTTGTAATGAAGAAAATGGAAATGGGCTATGTCCACTCTTTTGAATTCACGTTACTGCTCAATGCTGTGATATAGCAGGCATAAAACTAAATCAACCCACAGTAAAGTGACATATTAACTCATATTCTGGACCTTGAATATTGCTCGCAGAATGTGAAAGTCAAACATATCACATGTCTAAAAGCTTATGTTTACTGCAGACATGAAAAACTTAAAACCTGCAGAACCAGAGGAAGAGGTTTGGATTAATTTGAAGGATTGGTATATGTGATGACCTGGAGTCCTTCCAGATCATCCATCTGCAGGCGATGCTGCTTCCCTGCAGAAATAGAGACCCCAATACTTGTAGGTAGCCTGACTTTTAAAAGAAAACTGATATTCAGATTATTTAAGTGCACGTCCTCTAACTTAAATGAGTACCAATTGAAAAAATTACCAACACTGTATCCCTTATCTCTCTGTTATTAATAATATAGGCATCAGTCAGTTTTCTATTACAGAAATGGTCAGGTCAACTCTACTGTTTTATGATTTTTCTTTAACTTAGTATTTTTTTTCAGTGGTATAGTAAAATCATAGTGAATAAGAAGGAAAGGGGTTGTCTAAGGTAAAATAGTACCTCTTTTGGAGAAGGCTCAGAGACCTTTGAATAAAAAGTAAGAGGATGATTAAAAGGAGAGACTTCTTTATATAGCATACAAAATTCCACCTCATATAATAGAGGCAATTCTGTCTTTATCTTCAGCATTGCTTCTTAAAGCCCTAAGGAAGACATCTCTGAGCTCTTATGGGTATTGAACCTTATCATTGGTATGCAAAAGCATAGCCTTTGGCAAAAAAGGGAGGAGTGAGAATTAAATCTTCAAAATAGCTTCAATTATAGCAGTAGGATTAGTATGTAATACTTCTCTCTGAGTTCTCACATGGATTTAAGATCTATTGCTTTTTTTTTTTTTCCATAAAGTTTTAAAGTGTGTCTCTCTTTCCTGAAGAGAACAGCATTATCCTTAATTAAAACTCCTGAGAGAGCTTTAGAGGTCTGTAGTTCAGATTGTAGTGATTTGAGTCCTTTCATTTTAAGAATTTAAGCTCATCCTGCCAAGTTTCTGATTTTGTTTCAAGACTGGTGATTTGAGGGGCACAGGAATCAATTTAGTTTCAAGTGCTTGGATAGCTTTTAATATGGTTTATAATGATACCTCCTTAGCCATCTACATGGAGATTAAAAATTTGCTATGTCAGTAACAACAGTAAGACAAGTTCACTGCATATTTACAGATTTGAAGAAAGTCATTAAGTAAATACCTAATAAAATTGAACTATTTAAAAAAGAATAACAGATGATTTTTTTTTATTTTGAATGCAAATAAAAGTCACTTCTACAATTAAATGGAGAAACAGATACAGGAAACTTGGGTTCAAGTTCTGTATCATTCACTGCCCTTTAGCAAATCCTATCATATCTCACTAAGTTAAAATTTCTCCCTTATAAAAGGTTATGGTGAATGACTGTGGGGTGTCTTAGTGGTGGTGTAACATATATATGAAGATGTGTGAACCTATATCTCTGAATTATATACAGTATTATAAACCTATTTTAGCTAAATATTAAGATTAAAAACAAGCTTTTGGATTTGACCTCTCCAAAGTCCTCATTAATTCTATAATTGTGTCTTTCTGCATTTCATTTTCTGCAATAAAATGCTTGCATATTATAGGTTTGGTCAAAAGGATGAAGGAGATAGGTATCAAAATCTCTGAGTAACCCATATAACTACTATTATATTGAAAAAAAAAATCTCATGACTGCAAACCTTATTATCTAAATTGTAAAATTTAAGAGTTGAAATACTTCTTATTTCAGATACTATTGTACTATTGTTAGGATTAAATGTAAATAATTTGTACTACACTTGACATATCCGGTGTACAAAAAGCAGGCAAAGAAACAGTAATAGCAAGAAACAATGTACACCCTCCCCCCTTCCCCCAATGGAAACTGGTTTCCTCTCTGGAGACTCTTTCACTTAGCAGTATCAAATTCAAGAAGTGCAACTAGAGGGTCATAATGTACTTTTGGCATACTTTGAGTTATTTTACTGTTTTTCTTAGACTCTGAAGGTAACTACTTTGTTGGATATTCCTGAGCATGTGTATGTGCCTGTTATTTTTAATTTTACCTACAAGTCAGAACAGTACTTCAGTAGTACTGACAGATGATGTGAAGTCTTAGTACGCTTATTAGAAGAGCACAATAATTTCAAAAAGAATCACTACTCTTTGGAGCTTTAATTTCATGAATAGTGTTAGTGTTCAGGTTTTCCTGACCTCTCATTTACCTTCCTTAGGCATGTCTCTAATGTTCAACTATTTTTTTTTTTTTATCATCTCCATGCTATATACTCACCACAGCTAAAGATCCTTTTCTCACTTCCATTGTGTAATATATATTTTTAAAGATTTATTTATCCATGCATGCAAGAATTGGAGTACAGGCCAGAGGTGTGTGTGTTTGGGAGGGGGAAGGATTCACCAGAGACAGGATGGGGAACAGAACAGGCAGACTGACTGAAATACAATGTTGAGAGGAGCAGCAGGAGAGGCAGGAGAGGTCTGCTGCACCATGTGGGTCACATCCCAGGCCAGGGATTGAACTAATGCCACACCATTTTATAATATTTTATGTGTTTTTTGTTCATTCTCAGTACTGTCCAAGAACCACACCCACAAGATTATGACTCATGGGATTATTTATCATGTCTTATTGATAGAAAAGTGCTATAACCTTGAACAAATCTGTCATTGACCCTCTCTCACTTCTTAGAATCACCTCCAATAAATTGCAAAAGCAGATTACAGAAAAAGTCAAGTCAGCAGTTTCACTAGACCTTTTTTTCATTTTTATTTATTTAACTTACATTTTTACAAAACCTTATTTTTTTCCTTTTGGAACATATAGGCCCTCACACTGGATATCCTCTAGGTAGGGTAAAGTAATTTCAAATTCAGCATGATCTTTATAATGTATCTCTCTCTTTCTGGTGGTATTTCAGAAAAACACATCAGCTTGCACAACATCCTGTTTTAGTCCATCATAACATAAGTGCAAGATTCAGGAAGCTGTGGTGTAAGTGCTCCCACATGCAGCTAAGTACTAGATCCAAATTCCACCATCACAATCCTAGTTTTAACAATGAGAAAGCCATAATTTTCTGGTTTTGCTATTCTGTTGTTGTTTTCTAGTCCAAGTGCAAACATTTGTTTCTATATTTGGAAAATTTGCCCAAATTTTAGTCTTCTCTAACTCTCTCATCACATGCGTTGCTAATGTTCTAAATTTCCAATTCTCTATGGAAAAACATAATGTTTGAAAGATAGAATTTGGCACAATGACCATACTCAATCCTGAGGTCAATAAAGTATTTGAAGTAAACTGCCCTGCAGTGAACAGAACCTAGAAAATATATTTGTATTGAATTTAAACAATTTTTTTCTAGAGAATAATCTCCAGATACCTCCTTATATCTCATTTTGAGAAAGAAAGGCAACACATGAGAACAATTTGGACACACTTAATAAATTCTTGCATTTATGTTTAAATTTTAATTACACTAATATCATAATTGTCACAACTCAGAAAATAAATATTTTAAGATAAGAAAGCATAAGAAACTACTTGTTTTTGGGGAAAAATGCATGACCAAATAATTACGTTGAGGTAAGATGTATTTTCCATTTTATACATTATTTATTCAACCTCATTTTGTGAGAAGACTAGCTCCAAGAATTGATGATAGTTATGAGGAGAAAGATAATTATCCTTACCATAACTACATTATGTCAAGTGTGCTGTTCACATATTTGCTTAAATTATTTGAAGGTTTATGAACTATAAAAGTATAGAAATATTTGAGAGAGTGGTGACTACACTATATTTAAGGCCTGTGACTTAATTTTGAATATTTTATTACAGAGAAAAGATGCATATACTACAACTGAGAGAATAAGCATTACCTAAGGGTATGATTAATAGCCAGTAGAATGTGCAACTAGTCATATTTAAAACTTAAGTTTTAACTTTGTATCAAGATCCTTCACCTGCTTAAATAGCCAGAAATATGTCATCAGACTTTTTCAGGCAAAAATAGTTTATAAATAAGCAGTTTTTGTTTCATAAGGTCTTTGTTGCAAATATCAGTTCTACTGCTGTCATACAAAACCAGTCATAGAAAATATGTAAACAAATTAGCATAGCTGTGTAGCAATAAAACCATATGTAAGGACAGTGAAATTTGAATTTCATCATTGCACATTATAAATGTGAATTATCATTGCACATCATTATAAACTATTAGTATTTTTCCAAGCATTTAATATAATAAGCAAAGGCAGGATGGATTTACCCTGTAGACCACTAAATTTATTACCTGAAATTAGAGCATCAATTTATAGAGAAGAGTAGAGGTTTAGAATTTTTTCATTCTAATAAATTTCTCTGTGTTTGGAGTCGGATAACTGATAGAGGACCTTGTGTGTGATGGAATGATAGTTAGTGAGATTGTATATCAGTTTTAGAGGCTAAAGCATGTCTTTGTATAACTCAAACTATGTCCAGTGGGCTTTTCTTTCTGTCTTGTTCTTTATGCATTGTCTATCCTTTCTTTTTTCAGTGTAACCTTTCCTTTAGTAATGATTTAAATATCTGAACTCATTTATCTCTACTCATTTTCCCCCCTCTGGTCCTCTAATTTTCTTCATGTCTGCAAACATTCTAGTCAAAGTAAAATATTATAAAAGTAACCTAACTTTGATAGACACATCTATCTAAATACAAACTCATAGAAAACAATTAGATATCCTTTATCAATTTATAGGGAAGTGTCAGTTTAAAGTATTAAAACAATAAATTGCTGATCTTCAATTTGTATGCATATGTAATTTGCTACTAAAGTCTCATTAATTTTAACCCATGTTTCTTTGGGTAGACTAAGTCTATTATTATTAACTCTACTCAGAATATTCAAAATGCATTGTTCTGTCCTTGCTAAAACATATCATAAAACATATAATTTTCTGTCTTCTCCTTACCTCATACTTGATTTATTTGCCCACGTGGTAGGTTAAGATTTTATAAAGAAAGAAATCTTTTTTAGATCATTGAAAATATTCCAAGTACATCTGTTCTCTAGGATATCTTACCAGACAGGCCCCTTCCCACACAGGAACAGTGAGGCGGCAAAAAAAAAAAAAAAAAATGTTTCTGCAGAAGCAAGAACATTGCAAGGCTGACGGAAACAGTCAAGAGAGATGAGTAGTTGAAGACAATCCAAACATGCACATCCCAGGCTAGAAATCTGATAAATTCGTTTCATATAAACATTTTGAAATATAAAGTTTGACTTTCATCAATCTAATCTTTCAAGTAGAATACTTAAATTGATAGTATTTCTATTTTGCAATAATATCTACCATAGAATAGTTAATTCTACAAAAGAAAAATATCTTTCCTGACATTACTCATTTTGGGGAAGAAAAGAGTGATGTGGCTAGATTTATGAATATAAAGATTCAATCTTTCTAATGTTTATATTAGAATAAATAATAACTCAAATTAAAAAAGTTGTATAAAGTAAATTAAATAAACTTGTCAAAAAACAATCAATACACTGATTTTAGCAAAGCAGTATGATAGCAACCTAGTCAATCACATACAGGTTTTGTTTATTAAATAAAAAAGGTACTCCCATAAATGTGAATATTTTTCTCTATGTATCTATGAATTTGTGGATAAGTATGTGTTTTAAGCAGGAAAATGTGGTGAGATATTTGCCTTTCAATTATATTTATTTTATATTATGTGTTTGTAGTACATTAAAATATATACATAATGGAAGAAAATTTAACTTTAATTTTATGTTTAAATTGAGTTTATTTTGTAAAGCAGTTTTAGGTTCGTGGCAATATTGAACAGAAGGTACAGAGATTTCCAATGAAACCCCTGCCTCCATATAAACATAACCTCCTACATTATTATCAATAGCCCCCACCAGGGTGGCATATGTGTTACAATTTGATAAACCTACATTGACACATCATCACCCAAAGTCCCTAGTTTATAGGAGGATTCATTGTTCATGTTTTAAATTCTATATATTTGGGCTAATTTATAACGACATGTATATCCCTTACAAAATAATAGTTTCACTGCCCTAAAAGTCCTCTATGTTCCAAATATTCACTGATATTTTCACTGTCTCTATAGTGATGCCTTTTCTAGAATGTCATATATTTCAAATAATATAGTATGAAGCCTATCTTTGAGTTTTATAATTCAAAATCTAACCCACATATTTCTAAGTATCCCATCTTTTTTTTTCTCATTTCAAGTGTAATCTTCAAGTTTTCTGATCCAGAATTAGCTGGGACTTTTGTTAAAGATGTATATATTCCAAATATACAAATTTAATTGGTTGAAAAATAGATCTAAAAAATCTATATTCTAGACAAATAACCCAGGTGATTGTTACACATAACAAATTGTTAGAACTATGGCTCTAAGATCTACTTGTTCTCCTCTTGCCTACTAACTGCTTTTGCTTTAGTTATAGTTGCTATTAATTTTGTCAGAAGAGGAATAAATTACTTTTAACATCATTGATCTACTTCAAATAACTATAATTTTGCCTCAAATTACATGCATGCATGAAATTTTGAAATAAAACTGTAGTTGGACAATAGCAAAAAATCAGAATGAGACTCTATTTGTTAGGATCAAGGCATATACATGTTTTAAAAGCTACCAGAAAATTGTACTAGTAGCCAGTGTTAAGAATTCTAGTTTTAAGACATCTTCCAAATTGCATACAATATTATCTTTCTAAAATGTAAATCTTTTGAAGAAAGAACATCCTTTTAGAATCTTTTTTAGGTTTATAAAATTCATATAATAAAGAAAAATGGATATTTTAAACTTCCCAAATCCAACTGTATTGCTCTTTTACCTATGTGATTATATTCTTAAACTCTTATGTTGTAATCTAAATCTCTCCACATGTGGGCAGATGGCAGCAGTATTTTAGTAGACTGGACTCTAAGTTTCAAATTATTTATGAATTTGTTCTTGTGAGAAAATTCTCAAACTTCACTGGGCCTCCCTTTTGACATTAATAAAATGAGGCTAAACTAGTAAAACTCTAAAGTTCCTTTCAGATGAACTTTTTTTTTTTTTTAAATGTGGGCTTAGAATAGGAAGAGGATAGAGAAGTTGAGTGATAATCCAGAAATAGAGAGATAAAAATGAAGTTGCTACTGACTTACCCAGGTTAAATTAACAGTTCATTTTTTAATTCTTCCAGTCTTGATCTGTGCTCTGTTACTGAATTTACTACACTGTATTTGGTTTATTATCTCTTGTTATGCTTCAGATTCTCAATGACAGAGATTTGTCAATTTGTGATCACCAAGTACAGCTTCCTGAATATATGTATATTTTAAAACAACAAATATTAATGTTGGACCCCATGTTTTACTGTCAGTTTCTCTTAGTGTTAACTTTCATGAAGAATGCTAGGAATTTAGTTTAAGTATTGTTTTTATGACTAACAGAAGTGAGTGGTCGTGATCATACATCTACTATTAGATATAAGTGTGCATTATTAAGTGTATACCACACAGTAGAGTTCTGGTGTTTGGTGGGACAATAAAAATGAAAGAATGGATCTGTTTTCAGACAAAATTAATTCATTCAGGTGCAGGTTTTCACCCCTGAATCCATCTGTGAAAAAAATTACAGAAGCTACAAGGAGGTTGCATTCCAAAAGGAGACTTTGAAACTAATGGATTTGAAACTATAGAACTTCAGAATTTGGCAGAAAGTTATTGTTTTTCAATGTGAAGGAGGGATTCACATCTCAGGATTCCAATGAGCTTTCAGTTTTATAAGTATTCCTCTTCACATTTAGCACTCCAAGGATGTTACAAGGGTCAGCAAAATAAAGATCACATTGGTGCTTCCTGTTACATTTACTCTCAAGTTTTAATGTGTTTACAAATTACAAGGGACTCTTGCTAAAGCCATTTCTATTTCAGTTTGTCAAAGATGGGGTCTGAGTCTGCATTTCTACAAGCTCCCAACTCTTATGATGCTACTGATCTGAGGCCCGTATTTAGAGTAGGAAGATGAGGAAATACACTAGAAAATTGTTAGAAATGTAAAGTTTTAAGGCCCGTATCAGACCTGTTGAATCACAGTATACCATTTAATAAGATCCCAAACAAAATCATAAGCACATTTAAATTTTAAGCTGAAATGAACAAATTTACTAATAAACAGAGGTGATTAATGACAGAGAAGGAAAAAGAAAGGTCAAGTACTGGATTAGTTTGAAGCAGGAAAAGCCACCATCCAGAAATATGGAGGAAAAGGTGAATGCAGAGAAACACTGTTGATCTAAAATAAAAGCAATAGAGACCATAAACTAGTAGGCATATGTGAATGGTAGTTTTATTAATTACTAATTGAGTTTGTACTAGTTTGAAAATGAGCAACTCCTGAAAAGCACAGTCATGGCACAGAATGAGGCACACTATTTTTGTGTAACCTCCATGTACCCTACCATAGTCAAGAAAATAGACACATGTTTGACAGAGGAGGAGTAAATGTAACTATTTTGAAATGCAAGAGTTTAATCTCCATAACAAAAGCTTATTCTCTAGTGAAATAGACTGACAGAATCTTATTTATGTAGGCAGAAAGACAATTACCTAACTAGATCATTTGACTTACTGTCTCACAAATGGGGGCTAGGGAAAAAAATGGTAAGGAATACTTATGAAGGTCAAGGGACACAAGCCCCCTAAATGACTGAAATAAAAATCATAAGACTATCAGTCTTTTGTAGTATGTAAGCAATATTTTGGTTTTTTCATCATACAGCTCACACACATAATATGGCAAATGTGTTCCTTAAGGTTACTTTTTTGGGGATGCGGTTGAATATTATTTTAAAAATAATTTCCTAATACTTTGTTGTTAGCAGACAGAAATACAATGAACTTTTGCATTACTTTGAATCCTGAGATCTTCTAAATTTATTTATTGCTCCTAATAACTATTTTTATAGATTCCTTAGAATTAATTATTCATATAAATGATCAGGTTGTCTATGCATGTTCAGTTTAACTGCATGTTTTCCAAAATGTTTTAAATATATTTTTCTTGAAATTTCATTTTTTAGAATCATTAAAGCAATGTTGAATAGAAGTAGTGAGAACAAATATCCTTTTTCTCTCCATTATCCTAAGTTTAGAAACAAAAGTATTTAGTGTTTTTCATTTAGTATAATATTAGCATAATTTTTCATAGATTCCATTTATTAGATAGATGTTCTCTTTATATCTCCAGTTTGTTGAGTTAATAGTATGAATTGTGAGTTTGTTAAATGATTATTTTGTATCTAATAACATAATCATGAATATTCACCTTTATTTTGTTGATAAATCATGATTTGATTTTTTTGAGGTAATACTTTTGTATAACACTATATAAATATAATGCATACAGTTCTTTTTTTTTCATTAATTGAGATTCTTTTTTTTTAATTATTATTATTTTTTTTATTAGTTATATTTGACATCATTTGTAGTCCCCAGGGGGTACCCACCACCATTTCACCCGTGCACCATCACCTCAGTCCCTT
>JAGFMF010012055.1:208327-238326 GCA_019455555.1 Galemys pyrenaicus
ACAGTTCCTACTGGGGCCTGCTGTATTTTTTCCCTTTTTCCTGTATCTTCCAGGAGCTTTCTGAGCCTATTGTCTCTCCATCGCCATCTTTTTCCCCTCGCATACAGTTCTTAACTCAGGAACTATATATATTATACCAGACCCCTATGTCCAAGCACCAATAGGTATTATTTTTTGACTGACAACCAATCTCGTATTTAGTTATATTCTTCTATCACATTATATATTATTGCATATGATTTGCTAATATTTTGTTAATTTTTAAAAATATGTTCATTAAAGATATTGGTCTCTAGTATACCTTCTTTTTTTTAATATTTATTTATATATGCGCACAAGAGCTGGGGTACAGAGCAGAGATCAGGGAGGTGAGAGGATTCATCAGAGACAGAGTGGGGAGCAGAAAAGGCAGACTGACCGAAACACATACTGAGGGAAGCAGCGGGTGAGACAGGAGAGGTCCGCTGTGCCATGTGGGTCCCCTCCCTGGCAGGAGGCAGGGATAGAACTCGTGCTGCAGTGGCTGCAGTCTGCTTCATAGTGTGTTGCCTAACCCACTGCACCACCAGCAAGGCCCTCTAGTATACTTTTTTAAATATATCTGATGCTTTTTGTGTCATGGGATATGGGTCTCTTAAAATTAGTCTGGAAGTTCTTCTTTCATCTTATATTATTTTCTAAAAGGTCAGCTTATAACTCCCCATAACTTTTCGATTGTCCATCCTATGGAATTTTATTGCATACATTTACAAAATATTATTCAATCTAAGACTCCGGGAAAATTTCATGTAGATTTCTGGAGCATTCTTTCCAAATTTCCCTCTGTTTTGGTGATATAATCCACAAATGCCCATGGTCCTATCTCAGTCTCCATGATCTCTGATCTTTATTTCAATGAGACTGCCATTCTATTTGGTATCCTCTCTTTTTGCACAGCAGTATGGACACTGCCTTCATGCTGAAAGGTAGGTGATTATATAGAGCTCAGTTAATTTATGTTCTTTTATTTTCAGGGATCATATACCACTAACTTTTTTCATTATTTTGTTTACATTGTTTGTCCTACTGTTTTTTATTACCAACATTATGTTCTTATAATTACTGAGGTTTTAAAAGGCATTTGAAAGTTTGGTGATAATAACTCCCTCTTTGAATTTCCTTTTTAGTGATTTTCCTGACTATGATTTGCTTACTTGTTCTAAATTATTGTTACAATGAACTTGTCTGACTCAAGTAAAACAAGCAAACAAAAAATAGAAACAAAGATTCTTACTGATTTTGCATTTAAGTTAACTTTGGAAGCATTGGCATTTTTATCTTGTTGAATTTTCTTATCCCAAAGGACAGTACCGCTTTTCATTTGCTTAACCAATTTTAGTATATTTCAGGAGTACTTTACCATATCCCTCATAAGATTTTTTTTACATTTTTTGTTAAGTTGATGGTTAGGCCAGCAAATATATTTTTTCAGTACTTACCTAATGCTGCTGTCAGTGACTTGGATCTCTCTGCGTGTGTATCTTAGTTCATGGAATCACTCATCACTTGGTTGTATTGTGTAACTTGGTATAATATTATTGTTATTCAATATTTTCTTTGTTCTTTGTGTTATGTTTTGTGGGATGATGAAGGCTATCCAATAACCATGCTGCTACCACTGTCACTTAGCATGCTCAAAATGCTTAGAACCTACATATTATAATGTGTAGTTTTGCCATATATGCAAAACATGTTTCAAAGATTAGATGATAATTATCCCAAGGACATCTAATCACAGAAACAGTACAATGTTTATGATCCATCCTTGAAGTACTTATTAATTAAAATAGACAATATAAATAGGGTCAGCAAGGAACAAAATAATTGAGATTGAAATTCAAGGTTTTAGAGTGCATTGACTAACTGCTTTAATATGTGATATTTGACCCAGTTATTATTCCTTACTCTGAAGAAAGCTAATATTTTCCTTCAAAGCCAAATTTCCATTTAATTCATAGTTTTCAAATGCAGAAAGGGTACTGTGAATTCTCTTGCACTTATGGACTCATGAAAAACTGTCATGTTTTATAAATGTAAAAAATTGCAAGGAATTATTGAGCAAACACATGGATTGCTAATATATAGCTATGTACATTGAAGAAGTAGGGAACAATTACTACCTAGAGTAGGCCTGTGGGTACACTCTCCTGTCTGACAACATTCTCTTCATATTGGGTCTGGATAACTGTCTGTTACCCAAGTAACTTAATACCAAATGAGTGAAGCTATGATTTCTCATGAGTTGATGTGACAAGAAAAGCTCCCCATTTGCAGACTCCAGATTGTAAGACAGTCATTAATAACAGTGACTTACACAGGTTTTGTACTTTACTATCTCATAAAAAAATAAAAGGGAAGTCAGTCTATGAAAGCTCCTTCTGTCTTTCAGATGAGCCATCCTTATTATATTACATTCCTAGCTGAGGTCACCTCTGTCACAAGGTGCTTCATGAAAACTCAAATATTATTTCTAGGTTCAAGGGAGCAGGATTAAGGATCGAATAAGAGAAATAAAGGATTTGCTAGCTAAATTAGTACCCTTTTCTATGTAGAGGAGTGGAGCAGTTCACAACACTGTATATAATTTTGGAATGTATGTTCCTACCTTCTGAAATGTATGTTACAACTACTACCACCACCAAAGTACCCATATTCACCCATTATATTTCATTGAGCTCCCTCCCCACTTCCTCTCCTCTCCTAGTTTACCCTCTGGTAATCTCAATTTTACAGTCATATTTTAAGGTTTGGGTTCATTTGGTTTGCTTTTGTCTGACCACTTAGTTTCTCTACATTCCACATATAAGTAAAACCACGTGGTATTTGTCTTTCTTCTTTGGATTTATTGTACTTAGCATAATCCCCTCCGGTTCCATCCATGTTGTCCCATGGCAAGAGTTCATCATTTTTTATAGCTAAGTAGTATTTTATTTTGTGTGTGTGTTAGTCTACTATGTGTGTGCAAATCAGTCACATCTTAATGCAGTTTTCTGTCATTGGGCATTGGGTTGTTTCCATAATTTGATACTCTAAATAGTGATGCAGTAAACATAGGTGTGTGTATATATCCTGTCCCATTTTTCTAGTGAAATCTGATGGAACTAGTGTTTTAAGTTATCTTATTCTTTTTTGTTTATTTCCCAAGCCACTCTTAATGGCTGCTAAACTCTTAAAAGCTTCATGCTATGTATCTTGATTTAGGTTTCATTGCATCTAGATGAACAGGTATTCTTTGACATCAATATGGCATTTTGTTTTTTCCCCAAGTTTATGAAGTTTGCCATTATTATTTATTGAAAAGTTCTTTACTCCTAACTTCTCTTTCCCATTCAGGAGACCCAATATCTTACTTATTTTTTTTTTCTAAGTTTTCTTCAATTTCTTTATCATGACAATTTTGAAGTCTGTCTCTTCAAGAACTTAAAATCTTATCTCAGAAACTTAAAATCTCACCAGTTTGGAGGATTGAATTCTGAATAAATATTCTGCTCCCCTTGCAGACCTTAAGTCTCAAGGTGCCATGTGTTGTGCTTTACCTCATGCCCATATTGGACCCATATTGTACTTTACCAGCAGGTGACACTATAGTTTTTTGTTGTTGTTGTTGTTTGTTTTTGTTTTTCCAAGGTTTATATGATTTTAGATGTTTGAACTTTCAAAATTTCTGGAGACTTTACCTTGCAGCTTCTGAGTCATGAGGTGGGAGTGAAATGGGGTCCAGTAACTGGTGGAGATTGGGAAGAGGCTAACTTGTGTTTTTGGCACCACTGATACCCTTTCTCTCCAGGGTTCCTGATTTGAGCCTCTACTTGTCTGCAAGCTGTCAACTCACCTCATAAGGTCAAAACCATTTCCAATGAATGTGGGAGTAGCAATACAACCCAGTGTACTTTCCTTGTTCTTTTCACTAGGGTCCTAATTCATTAGGAACAACCTAGCTTCTCTGCATATATCATATTCCTTTATCCAAGGGTGTGTGCCTTATATAGTTCAGCTTCCCAGGGCCATAAACCAAATGGTAGCACCATGGTTTGTCTGCAATCTCCCATTCTGGACCATGACTTCCAAGTTCTTCTTTCTCTACCCACTTCTTATTTAATGAAGCATGGATCACTTCAGTCTCCCTTGTAGCGCAGTATGGACCATTGTACTATATGTCCAAGAGGCATTCCAGTTCTGCCCCAAACCACAGAACCCTGTAAATTTAGTAACAGCATGAGTTAACTTCTACATTATTCTCCCCTGTATGAATCAAGGTGCCACTTCCTCTGGCATCATCTTGGTATGCTCTCCCAGCTTTAACGAATGCCTTTCACTTATATTTCATACACTACCAGTAGCAAAAAACCCTGAAAAATATGTTTGTTTGTTTGCTTGACACTATGTTATTCAATTTGAAATTGGTGCTGTGTTACTAAAGATGAGGAAGAGAATGGACATTGAATAGATATTCTCCAAAAGATTAGACTGAATAGTCCATGTTTTACAGTCTCATTTTTAGACCAAGTAAGGTTAACTAATTATAATATTTGTAGTTGAATTTTGAAGAGAGCATTTTAGTGGCATTTTAAAATACTTTCCCCATTAACTACAGGTATTATTAATATTAATAATAAACTGTCTTCAAAAAAAAAGGCAAAACAAAACATAATGAAAGCAGCTGTTCTTTGAGTAAGTGGAGAGTTGAAAATTTAAAAAAAAAAATCTTTGACATTCAGTCCTTGAAATTTTGTTGTTTGTTTGTATTCCAACATGTTTTAGTATTCTATTGCTTTTTATTCTTCTTCTCTTCATTTTTAAGATATCAGTCCAGCAACCATGTAAAGTTTAACACCCAGGCAGATCAAGATGAATGTGACCATTCTTGTTAAATAGGGCACTGTTTGCTCTATGGAAAGAAGATATATGACCAGGGTGGAATGATATATATATTTCTGCAATGTCTTGTAACCACACTCCATTAGAAATGATTACCGCCACAATGCTGCATGGTCTGAATTAGGTTCATATTTCTTTAGAGCACAAGGGCAGGAAAGAGGCCAGCTGCCAGGACAGCATGACCCACTCTGCTGCTCTGCCTGACCTGTGTCAGAAGTGATCTCAATCAAAGCTGTAAAAACCACCATGTTAGCCATACCACTTCTAACACTGGTGACTTGTTGTTATAGCACTGGTCTAAAAATAACAACCGTCCATCAGTGTCAGTGTATGAAATATTGAATTTCATCAGAATTTAAAAGAATTGTAGACCAGACTAATACCATAGAGTAAATCTTGTGACTGATTTGTTCTTTCTTTTGGAGCAAGTCTGCTAATCAGAGGGGAAATAACAAAAGAATACTTTTCAGAAGTAAGTACCCACTTTCATCATAAACACCTACACCTACACAAACTATACTGGTTTGAAATATTTACTCCATGAAAGTTGCTATCGTGAACTCTGGATTCCACTAATGAATGTATTCATAAAAAATTCCTATCTTGAAAAAGAGGTTTACTACTTATCTAAGTCTAGAGTCTAGCCTAAAGCTGTATCAATGCCGCTGACTTATTTAGGGATGAATATTCACTACTAATGAACCCAACATTAATCTTGGGATAGAACAGAAGGTTTCATAAATGAGTCCTCATCATGAACTACCTTGATACATAGCATAATGGGAAAGAATATGGAAGTTCAAAGATCTACATGAAATTGCTTTGAAATAATTCCTGAATCAACTAAGTTGAGATTTTATTAACTGACTCAGAAATAAGCCTGTATTAACAGAATTAGATGTCAGTCAACCACACATGTAGGGACGATCGAGACATAGTTACTTTTTTTAAAGGCTTACACATAAAATACTTAAGTGAAACTTTTTAGTCCTAGGAATTAAACATGGATTCTTATTTACAATGATTAAGATAGGATAAGAATTGATTTTTGGAAATAGAAGGTAACTTGAACCTATGCAATATCATTTTGCTTTTGGGAATATCTTCCTAAAAGTACTTTACTTTGAGAAAGTGTAAGAGTCTAGAAGAGACAAAGACACAGAATCATTTGCTTACAGGAAATTCATTCTTTAAAAAAGATAGTTTCACTTATTTATATCAATTTTGCACATTGTTATAAATATATAAAGACAATGTAAAATATACTTTAATCTGTTGAATACATTAAAAATGTTTGAAAATCTCTGTTTTGGAGAACTGGTAGAAATCAAAGGGGAAAAGTGACTTGTGAAAAAATAAAAAGTGAATACAAGCTACTTCACTACAAAAGATAGTGATTTTTAGGACCTTGAAAAAAAGCACAGGTCTACCTGAAACAATAGCTAATAGAAGAAATGTACTGTTCTACATAGACATAAAGGCATAGCTTACTTTTTTATGTCATGCAATGTTCACTTAAATGAAAGAAAAAAAAAGTACAGATATAGATGAAAAATAAAGTTTAGCAAGAAAACAATAATAAAACTGCTTATGAGACCCTGAATCATAATTATAAACTGGTGGGGTTGTTCAATAAAAAACTTGGTAAGTAATAAAGTAGTGCCATTGTTTCCTAGCAATCATACTACTATAGTGATCATTTTTCTTTTTTCCCATCCAATCTGTTTTATAGTCTTGCTATTCCTGAGCTTGTATAAGTGATGATATCCAAAATTCTAGGGTATTGGATTTGTAAATAATTCACTTATATTGCTACTAACATTCTTTTAATGATTTCCTTTCTTACAATGTTTTGAATTACAGAATCCAACTCATACTTGCCACATTAATAACACTAAAATTTAACCATCTCGAGCAACATAGTATCTGGCCTAAGATCTGGTTTGTTCATTTATTTTTCTTCACATGCTAGTTGCAAAGAAATATTTGTGAACTATTTTACCTTACAGGGGAAAAAAAGATAAATTAAGTGTTATGTGCTGTTAGAATCAGATAAATCTAGAAACAAATTTGGATCCTGATACTTCCTGGTTGAGCTGAATAAATTTTTATTAATTCAGCAAATATTCATTAAACAGGTAAGAACTAAGAATATGGTAGTGAGGAAAACACATCAAGTCCCTTCTTTCATTGTTCTGATGGAAATAATAAGATGATATATTTTTTAAAGTACATTTTAACTGGCAAAAAGATACAAAGAATATACAAATTGAGAGATCTGGGTAGTGTTAGTTGTGGAGACATCTAGTAGAGGCAAAAAGAAGTAAGAGAAGTCTTACAGATATGAAGGAAGAGACTCTTTTAGGTAGAAGTAACAATATGTGTAAATACCTTAAGATAGATGAATAAATATTAGGCAGGAGAAAGCAACAAAGCATGGTAAAGCTGGTAACTGGAGAAGGGAGATGGGTAGAATATGAGAAAGTTAGAGAGGCAAGCAAGAATCAAATCATTTGGGACTTGTGCCATGAGAAGCACTTTGGAATTTGAATTTAATGCCAAATTTGTTATCTTACAGTTAAAAAAGATCACACTGGCACTTGTCTTAGTTCCATCTGCTATAACAAAATACCACAAACTGGATGGCTTAAACAAAGAGTTATTTCTCAGAGTTCTGGAGGTTGAAAGTCTTACATGGCAATGTCATTGTGATTAGTTCTTAGTAAGAGCTCTCTACCTGCCATAGAGGTGTTGCTACATTGGTAGAGAGTGTTAGATCTCATATCTCCTTCCTTTTGAAAGTTGATTAATCCTTCATGAATAAGGGAATCAAATAAGGGATCAAGGGAAAATAATAAAAAACACAGCAGCAAAAACCACAACAAAACAAAACAAAAATAAACAGACAACTATAAAACAGAGACATTCTGCAGGGAAAAGGGAGGGATTGGGATTAAGGTAGGGACAGGAAGAGCACAAGGGACTATGGTAACAGTGCACCAGTGAATTGTGGGTACACCAGTGAATTGGTGGTGGGAATTCTATGGAGACTACACCTAGAAAAGAAAGCAAACATTGTAAGAAAAATAAATAAATATGGTTATATATTAAAAAAAATATCAAATGTGTTTGTGTTTGGAAATGTTTTAAACTTTCATCTTTTTCAATAAATATAAATCACTTATTCAAAAAAATGAGCAAACAATTATAAATCAGAAATATTATGCAGGGGAGGAAGTGAGGAGAGGGATAAAAAAGAGGGTGAAAAGAGCACAAGAGACTGTGTAATGGTGCACAGATGAATTGGTAGTGGAAATTATATGGGGACTATACCTGATAAAAAAAAACAAACACTGTAAAAAAAAAAAGAACAATAATGTAAAATACATATAAATAATTTTTAAAATAATAAAATAATCTTTATATTTTGAAAAAATAAGTATATTAATCATGAGGCTACTTCCTTCACAATCTGATCAAAATTTAATCATCTTCCTCATTATCATGATATTTGAGGTAAGACTTCAATATAGAATCTTATACTACACTAATTTGCCTAGATTCTAACTAATATAATATAGTGGTTCAGAGGATTAGTGGTAGCAGTAATAGAGTTCAGTGATTAGACCTATTTGGAAGGTCCATTTGACAATTTGCTAATTTATTGGAATAGGGTATGAGAAAAAGTTGACATCAAAAAACACTTAATTAGCTTCTCTAAGTTTGAATTTCCTCAAGCTCACAATGGAGAACTTATTAACTATATTGCAGTATTGTGAAAATTAAATGTCAATGCATGAAAGCAATTAAGACAATTATTATTTAATATATTATGATATTAATACATTATAGAGATAATAAGTGAGCAGTTAAACATGAGCTCTAGCACAAGGCTATTTTAAATCCGTTTGGTAATAGACAAGCTTATGTTGCAGAACTTGATCTTTCTCTATCAACATGGAAATTTTCTCTCTCAAATTCTTTATCCATGTGCCTCTACAGGCAGTTTTCTTTTTTTTTTTTAAATTAGATTTATTTAATTATATTTGACATCATCTGTATTCCCCAGGGAGTTCCCACCATGATTTCACCCTTGCACCATCCCCTCAGTCCCTTGTATTCCTTCTGCCCTCATCCCCATCTTTGTCCTCCCTTCCTTCCCCCTCCCCTCCCACAGTCCCTTTGGTTTATCTTTGACTTTTTGGTCTTGTTGAGTTTATTGTTATTGTTGTTCATTTGTTTGTTTTTGGTTGTAATTTCCCATTTCCTTGAGCTTCTTCTTTTTTTTGGTAGTTGTTGTTCTTCCACATTCCTCCCCAAAGTGAAGCCATCCAATATTTTTCTCTTGCCTTCTGACTTGTTTCACTGAGTATAATTCCTTGTAGCTCCATCCATGTTTCTATAAATGACCCTAGTTAATCATTTTTGATTGCTGAATAGTGTTCCATTGTATATATGTACCACATCTTATTGGTCTAGTCATTCACTTTTGGGCATTTGGGTTGTTTCCAGGTCTTACCAATTACAAATAGTCCTGCAATAAGCATAAGGGTACAGGTGCTCTTTTGGATCAGTGTTTTTGTGTCTTTTGGGTAGATCCCTAGGAGTGGAATTGCCAGATCATAAGGTAGTCCCATCTTCTACAGGCAATTTTCTTGTATCTTCCTGCTTTACCAGGCAGGGAAGTTTTAATCCATACTATATTAACTTATTTTAAATGCTTGTAGTTATTATGTTCAATTTACAGAATTTCTAATTCACATGGGGAATGATGTCAAAGCAGAATTTCCAACAGAACATATTGTTTGTTTGAAATACCCAAAGTCAGACCATTGGGTTCCCTTACAGACAGGCAGTCAATTGATTCTGAAGCCAGAAGACAGGGTGTGGCTCCTCAGACTGTTGCTTTCCATATGTTTGATTGAATGGTGACAACTTACATTAATTCTTTTGAATTATGCAATTAGTTTAAAAATGTGGTTGGAAATTTGTAAAATACTGAATTTATAGAATTTTGAGATAAAATACTTCAAAATATCCAGAGAGATATTTGAGTTTATCCCTTGAATATATCTGTATTTACATCTGTACCCACATTTATGTCAATTTGTATTTCTTTATGTAATATTTTAAGCTTAAGATATCTACATACATTTCCTAGTTATGTTTTCTTTTCAAGAGGGAATTATTAATATTTATTCTTGATTGAAACCTTCAATGAGAAAACTTTTAAAGTGAAAAAAATAGTTGGCCAAATGTTTGAAAAGTCAATTTGGCAGTCTATTATAGATAAGAATGTTCATCAAAATTATGTACATGATTTTATGTGACAGTGAATTTATAAAAATATGATACATCAAAATGTGAGAGCTATAAATAAAAGTAATACATTGTATACATGGATTTTTTTCCTCATAAAAGAGTTAATAGTTGTTTTAATGTTACTTTTCCTCAATTAAAGTTTTATTCATTTGAACTATAATTATAAAGTATATTTTAACCTCCCTCTGGTTAAAGAAAATGCTAGCTACATAACATGGAATTGGTTTCCATCAACAACCGGAAAGCAACAAGCTAGGAGGATCACATGTATTTAGTTTTAATAAAAAAATGACTCATGATTATATAACAACATTTTATATCTGAAAAATACCATTCATCTGTTAAGTTTCAAATGTCATAGAGTGTAATACAGCTGAGTCTTTAAATTAAACAGTGTTCTTGAGAATAAATATTTTAACAAGATCTACAAAAATGTATTTTCTTTATGTGGTTCAAACAATTCAAAATGCTTTCATTATAATACTGCTTATCCACAGGAGGCTAATTGCTGTATATTCCTTTCCTTACAAACATTTTCAAACTGGAGTGTTCTCTAAAAATTACCTGTTATTAAATAAATAAACAAACACAAAACTTAGAGTCCTACTGCAGTGAGGAGAATACTTTCATTATACTAAGGATTAGTGACATAATTTATTTGTAACCAGAAAGATCATTTTACATCTATCTGTGGACTGGTAAAACTTTAAAACTCAGATTTCTGAGAGCCTACAATGGCAAACAAGCAGAATAGAGAATAGTCCAATTGAAATCTTTAAATGTATTGATAACTTTTACAAGATTATCAAATCAATTTATATTTGAAGGTCAATGAAAATACATATATACATATGTACTTTATTATAAGTACAGCAGGTCTTCTAATAACATCATTTAATTTTATATTATTTTATTATTTTGTAGATATAATGATGTCCAACACTGAACAAAACGAGGTTATTTCAAGATCAGCTTTCTTATACATTACTTCACTTAACATTGTAGTTTCCAAGAACCTATTTATGATAGTACATGAGGACTTCATGGAATCATTTCAGATTAATAAAAAGATTTTAGATAATATTACTGTTAAGCAATCATGGTATTAAAACAATTAATCTCTATTGTCTCAGCAAGTCTCCTTTGGAAACCCCCAATAGCTAAGTAGAATTTTCTAGCATTTTCTAGATATTGTTATATAATGTTTTACTAGAGAAGCCTATTGCTATATATCAGATATATTTTAATATTTTGTGAACTAAATGTAAATATCGATCACTATAATTCTGTGCATTTTTGTATGCATTTATAAACTTTGTTTTATTATATCTTTATTGATAAGCTTCTCCACATTTTTAATGTGATTTATGAAAAAAAATGGTTAAAGAAATTCTGTCGCACAGGTCAAGTTGATTTAGAATGCCATTTAGATCATCTTTATCCACAGTGATCACTGCTTTTCATGTAGTTTAATATTTAGTTCTTACATGCATACTGATTGGTGATTGCTTTATTGTCTCAAAAAATCATTTCCTTGGTCATCATGTAATTTTTAATTTATTCCTGATTATCTTCGTTGTTTCAAACTGTTTTTATCACATGCTATTATTATTTCTGCTTACTTTGACTAGTTTTAACATGGTATAGACTTCTCCATTTCCTTACCCCTTTATTGTTTAACCTATATCCTTATATTTAAAGTGGGTTTTTACATATACAGTGGATTTTCTTGTAGATAGCATATAGTTAAATCATATATATGCTATATAGTTAGATAGAATATAGTTAGATCTTTCAATCCAATCTGGTGGTATCTGTCCTTTTCTGGTCTATTTATATCACCTGCATTTAAAGTGATTTATTGACATAATTAGATTGAAATGCATCATCTCAGATTTGTCATTGATCATTTATTTGAGGCTTTGTTTCTTTTTAATTATTTTTTGTTTTACATAATTTTAATTATCACCTAGGTTTTTGTTTAGTCTCCTTTCTGAATAACTCCTTTATACTAAAAAAAAAAAATTGTCCATGTATCTCTGCAGGCAGTTCTTTTATATCTATATTATCAGGCAGGAAATTTTTGATTCATGCTATATTAATTTATCTTAAATATCACATAATTTCTGTTCCATTGTATTACAGTATTTATACTGAAATTATGTATATCCATCTTCAAACAATATTTTGCTTCTTCAAATCTAAATATAGTAATCTTTTAACAAAAGAATCCTGTTTTTCACTCTTGATCATTTTGGCACAGCTGTCATTCACTTCATTTTTACAGATATTCCAAATACCCAGTGCAATGTCACAAATATAGTTTAAATAAGTTAGTTTTAGAGAAATTAAATAAGTTAATGGGTAATATTTTACTTCGTTTTCTGATGCTCTGATATATATAAGTATATATATATAGGCATATGCTTATATATATGTGTATATGTGTATGTATGTCACACATGAATTTCAAGAACTTACTTTACTGTGTGGAACAAATACTAGTGCAGGTATTCTTCACTTTTCAGTGCCTGAGAAGGTCTTAATCTTTCCTTCACTTTTTATGATGAAACAATAAAGTTTTAGATTAACAGAATGATTTAGAAGTAGTACAAGAATTGCCATATAACCTATATGGAGTTCCCCCTATAACAAACATCTTATATATTAGATGGTAATTTTTGTTAGAATTAATGTACTAGTATTGATCTATTACTTTTAACTAAAATATATAGTTTATTAATATTTCTTTTGTTTATGATAATGCCTTTTTCTGTTTCAGGATCTCAGCTACAATACTGAATTATACTACACTGGCATATCTTATTAGACACTTCTTGTCTGTAAAAGTGACTCAGCTTGGTTTTGATGATTTTGACAATTTTAAGGATTCTTGGTCAGATATAATATGCCCTATTATTGGAATTTGTCTGATATTTTTCTCATAATTAGTCTCTAATTATGGGTATTTGAGAGTAAGGCCATAGAGAAAAAGTGCCATTTTCATTACCTCATATCAAGAGTATATACTGACAACATGATTTGTGGCTGTTGATGTTGACCTTGACTAGCTAAGTAAGGTTGGGATGTTCAGTCTTCTCTGCTATGACGTTTCCCTTTTTATCTACTTTCCTTGTCATACTGTGTGGAAAAAAGTAACTATGCGTAGTCAGCATTTAAAATGTGCTGATTTATACTGGTTCTCCTTATGAGCACAGACTGTGTATTTAAATTATTTAACATTCTTCTGCCTAGGAGATTTGTCCTTTCCACTCCATTTATTAATTTATTTAATACTTTATTTATTAATATGAACTAATGAATATTTAATTTATAGTTTGGATTATATCCAGTATGACTTTATTTTGTTGCTAAATAGTTCAATCTTTAGTCACTGAGAATTCTTTCGATTACCTGCTATGCCCATTTAACATCTATGAAAAAATATAAAACTGATGATATTTTAAATTAAGTTGAAGATGTTCCTTACTTGTATTTTGCTAATAATTTGTGACATGTGTGAGTGTTTTGTATTTGTATTTGTGAATATAATATGATTTTTCTCTACTTTAACCTCTTGATGTGATATAATGAATTAAATCATTTTTGAATGTCAACCCAGGCTTTTATATATGGAGTAAATCCTATTTAATCATGAAATAAATTATATTAATACATTGGTGAATAAAGTTTGTTAATATTTTGTTGAGGAGTTTTCATGAAAACTCATAAAAGCTATTAGTCTATTTTCCTTTTTATAATATCTTTGTCTAACCAAGGTATTAGGATAATTTTGGCCTTGTAGAATGAGAAAGAATGTGTTCCTTTTGTATATGTATATCCTGCTAAGCTTGTGATAATTGGTATCATTATTCTTTAGATACTTAGTAAAACTCACCAGTGAAAACATTTGTGCTAGTGAAACCATTTGTGCCTATACTAATTTTTTAATTACTCTCAGTTATTGGTTCAAATTCTTTAATAGATGTAGGCTTATTCAGATTATATCTCATGTTTGAGTTTTGTAGTATGTGTCATTCACAGGATTGATTAATTTAAAATATGATCAAATTGTAAGCATCAATTGTTTTCTTTTTTATTATTCTTTTGATAGTCATAGGATTTTTAGTCATGTTCTCTCATTTCTAAATTAGTGAGGTTTGACTGTTCTTTTTTTTTCCCTTCATTAATCTGATCAGAATTTTCAGTTTTATTAATTTGTCAATTTTATTGATTTTTTTCTAAGATCCAGCTTTTGGCCCCTGCATTTTTCTGAGGTATCTAGATCGGATTTTTTTTTCAAAATTAGTTTTCTAAAAATGTCAATTGCTCATTTTTAAAATTTTATTTGGATCATTTTTGACTTTTTAGAGCTGGAAGTCTATCTCTTAACTGGGATACAATTATATGTTATAGTTTTAAAATATTATTCTCATGCTTTTGTTATTATGTTTTATAGCATTCTGCTCTCATTTTTTATTTAATAGCCCCCTGTGGATTCTTTGAGTAACAATATCTATAAAATTTCTATAAAGGTGCCAGAATTATTTCTATTTTGTTTAGTTGTAGATTTTATTTTTAAAATTATTTTTTTTTCATTTTTTCCCATTTTTTGCTATTTCTTTAACTTCTGTTGATCCAAAAAAGTCCATTTATTTTAAGATTTATGCCCAGAATTTGGGAAGAACACTATATATGTATAGGATCTATGTCTGTTCTCAAAGTTGTTTTTTTTTCTAGGTAGTAAGTGGAAGTCTTTGTCCTGATATATTTAGTTTTCTTTTTTTTTTTTTTTAAGATTTATTTATTTATGCATACAAGCACTGGGGTACTGGCCAGAGGTGGGGGGGGTGAGAGGATTCACCACAGAGAGCGGGGAACAGAACAGGCAGATCAACAGAAGCACACTGCTGAGGGGAGCAGCGGGCACAGCAGGAGAGGTCTGCCGCGCCATGTGGGTCCCCTCCCTGGCCGGCAGCAGGGATCGAACTCGCGCCGCGGTGGCTGCTGTTTGCTTCATAGTGCGTTGCTTAACCCACTGCGCCACCAGGGAGGCCCAATATATATTCAGTTTTCTAAAGAGAAATCATTTATTCACAATTCTTTAGTATTCTCAATATCAAATGAAAAGGGAAATTTATATTAGTTTTTCTGTTCTGCATAAGTGTACTGGATTCAACCTATGGGCATTCTTATGTTTCCAGATTCAAAGCTTTTTCAAGGTATTGTGACTTCTCATTTGAAGAAAACTATATCTATTTGACTCTGAAGTTTCTGTCCCTTCATTCTATCAGTTACTATTCATCTATATGTAATATGCCTACGGTCTGTTAAAACACTTCTGTTATTTTTCACTTCTAATATTTTGCTAATGTAAACCCATGTAGTTTCCATTTTCATGAAATCAGTTTGTGAAATCTCAGGGAAAACATAGCAGAGATAAATATGTCTGTAGCAGATCTTATTTAATTAAAATTCCCACCTGAAATACTTCAATTAAAAAAGTTCTTATAAACAATTTTAAAGGATGCAAAAGATTATTGTTTTATTTGACTATTCAATAGTTTGAAGACAACTCCAACAACCCAGATTATTTTTCTGTAACTGTATTGTTTTCCCAAAGGGAAGGAATGTATTGATTTTCTTTATTTGTTACAACATTTTTGGATGAACTCCTTTTTTTATGTCAAAATTTCTCTATTTTTCCAATACACTATCAAGATAAAGAAAAAATGAAGACAATTCTATTAAAATTATTACTTTAAAATGTAAATCTATTTTATTATGAATTCAGAAGAAAAATTTAAACACCTAATAATGATCAAGAAAATCACTATTTTCACCCTACCCGTAGTATTTATTCTTTATATAGTTTATATCCTGGTGTTGTCAACCAGTTGCTTAGCACAAATATTGGAAATGGTCACCCACAGAGAAACTTTCAGTATTTTATTATTAAGCATATTTGATTATAAAGGAATTTAATTTTCCTCAATTGACCTTAACCTCAACTAGTATAACTAGAATAATGGTCTCAGTTTATCTGCATCTTATCTCCTTCATCTTTTCTGTTGCATTAAATTGATTTGTCTGTGATGGTTGATTTTTGTCATTAGCATTTTCTTTTTCCCCCAACCCTTACAGCACCAATATTACATTTCTTTCATTATGTATATTTAGTATGTTATTTTTCAGTGGCATTGTATATTTAGTAAAAGACCCAGAAATCTGGGCCATGAACACCATTTTAAGCGATGGAAATTTAAGAAGTAAATTGACTTTCAGACTCAGAGTGACTACTTCATTACAAAGTAAACACTGGAAACAGATTCTACCATTTGAAAAATCTAGAAAAGTAATAGGATTAAATAACTTTATACTCTATAGTGTATGGGGAAATATGCTATAAATGCATGTTGGTAGGAGGGAGTACCTGTTACCATAATGTGCATTCTCAAGATAAGATGATTAAATATAGTGAAATTGTGAACTAATACTTATCTAGAACATGAAAATTACATTTAAACGTAGGTAACTTTTTTTCTATAATTGCATGTTATATAGAAAATAGTTGTGCATGGGCTTTTTTGCCAATTTTGGAAACTACTGATATACATATTTAACGTATAATACAGTGCTACGGCCATGTAAGTAGCTTCTCTACCTTGAGATGTTTTATTCTACAGGATAGCTGTTATGACTTCTAGCTATTCAGTAATAGCTACACCTAAGTGCATAAGTCCTTCAGCATATAGGTCTAAAATGTACACAAATACTGAGTAATTGAGACATTTATTTAAAGAAAATAGTGCACCCCTCAGCCTTCCTGGTGGCACAGCAGGTTGAGCAATGCACCGTGAAGCATCTCCTGCATAGCAGCACAAGTTTGATTCCGGGCCAGGGAAGGGCACCCACATGGAGAAGCAGACTTCTCCTGCATCCCTGCTGCTTCCCTCAGCAGTGTATTTCAGTTGATTGCCTGTTCTGTTCCCACCATGTCTCTGGTTAATCCTGTCATCCTTCGCGACTCTGGCCTGTACTCCTGCTCTTGTATGAATAAATAAATCTTAAAAAAAAAAAAAAAGAAAATAGTATAGCCCAACTTAAATCAATTCTCCCACAGCAGTAGTGATATGTGAGTTTAGCTTATAATACTTCTGTTCATTTTTTCTACTACTTCAGTAAAGCAAACACCTTAATATAAATTGACATAGCAGAATAAATAGTAAAATTTCCATATTATCAATAAGTCTATCATAAAAGAGAATATTCTGTAATTCTTTGTCCAAAACGAAAATGAGTACCTAACTTGTAGTAAAATCAAGCCTGTAGCACCTTTCAGGCCTATTTGTAAGATCCCCTCAAAGGCTCTATTAGAAATACTTCAAATTCATTATTTTATTAATTTCTCCAATGAACTGAGTATAAATTATATAAATATAAATTAAGGAATGTATTATGCTATTAACTTTCCAAGTCATAATTTATACTTTTATTAAAATTCATATTTTGTTTCCTTTCAGGTGTCAAGTTCTCCTTTTTAATTTCTTTTTTATTACTGATGTGCTTTTTATATGACTAGAAATGTATATTATGCAACGGTTTCTAAATATTTATCGTCTGCAAAATAATAAATTCTAGGTAGCCCCCTATATGTTTTGTTCCTATTATTCCAAATGTAGTTTCATGCAAAAGCAAAAAAAAAAATAAATAACCTATATAACCTAATAATTTATTTTTACTCAAGAATTAGCAATTTCAATTTTATTTTTATCTTGTCTACTTAGTAGTTTATGTTGAAATCTAAAATTATCATAGACAAAAGGACAAAAATTTTACTTTTCTTAGAATGACTGTGATACACATAGTTGGATCCAGTGATGACTGTGATACAGATGTGAATGCATTCATGCGGTGTATTTAAGATCATTGCTGTATAAAACCTGAACAACCTGAGGACTGCTCCAACAAGAACAGTATAATTTCTTAAATATTAACACTTGATGATAAGATATATAGTAGCAAATGATAAAATCTGTTTCCTCCCTTAGTTCTAATTTGCTTTTCTCTAGGTATAAATATCTCCTTATATAGATTGTCGAAAGAAGTTTAGTCAAAGTATAGGGAAAATCAGAAGACTCATACATCATTTAAATGCAAAGCTGTTATAACTTCCTTTTAGTTTCAAAACTATTCGAGGAGTTAAACATAAATTGCTTTAAGTTTTAAAATATAATTGATTTTCCTATCATCTTATCATATACCAGTTAGTAACCCTACAAAATATGAGCACAGAATGAAAGAGTGTATTCCAGTCTCATGAACTATACCGAAGTCATTATGACTCTGCAATAGTGATGAACAAAACAAAACCCACATCATCTCTTATAAAACCAGTTTTATGATTTAGGTCATGTTTGGATTTTTAAAAAGTTAATTTCAGACATTACTCAACCAAAAATAACACAAAATCAAACCCTTAATGTATTTTAATTTGCTGTTTTAATGCCAATTGTTGATTTAAATTTTCCTTATTCTCCCTTACCACATTATTAACATCTTGCAAACTTTAATTATACTGGTTTTTGGACATGTGCCTCTTGCTCAGTTAATTCTTGGGCAGAATACCAGTGGGAATTAATTCTTAAAAAACACTGGGAAAAAAGAACTTGCATCCATATGTCAAATGTTCCTAGATTTATTTGTGTGGCTTTTTGTTTTTGCTATATCAAGAAAATTTGAAAAAAAGATAACAGGATGTTGTGATTAAGTAATTAGCATAAGCACAATTGAACAAGATATATAGCAAAATACTTAAACTTGGAAACTGATCATAATTCAAATTCTGACCCTCCTTATTATTAACTGTAGAGCTCTGGAAAATTTATTTAGCTTCAACATATTTAACTTTTCATAAAACAGAATAGACTGATAACATAACAGGAAAGTCTTAAATTTAAAAAAGAGAAAAATATAAAAATGCTTAGAATGTGAATTATAGGAAGTTATGACTAAACATTGCCTACTGATATTAATATCCATATCTTGTTAAGATATTTTAAAATTCTATTCTAGCATCAAGGAATAAATAAAATAGATTAATAGCAAGCTGGATATAATTGAAGGCTATGCTGTTATAGCAATTGTACAATGTTACAATTGTAATATGTGCTATAGAGAATAATTTTTATGTATTCAAGTAATACTAACTCAGTATTACATATATGAAGTGGTCAAGAAGGATTCCAAAAAATGTGTCATGATAATGATGATAATGATGCAATATTTATGACCTTTGTGATAATAACAATTTAAGTTTTGTGATTTATTAAATGCTTCCAAGCACTTTTTTTAGGATTTTATATGTTATTCTCTTTATTTTTATTGAAAGACTTTTGAAATTATTTTGTCATTACTCACATTTTATTGAGACAATTAACTAACTTGACTGTCAAAGAACTGTTAAGTGTCAGACTTGGGTATTTGAACATAAACTTCATAAATACTGAAAATAAAAGAAAAAATCTTAGAAAATTTAAAATAGCTTTGAAAAAACCCCATGAGATTAAATTGACAAGAAACTTAATTCTATAAGTCTGGTATAAATCAAAGGACTAACTCCATGCTAGATATTTATATATGATATAAGAAGTTTTATGATACGTTCCTACCTCATCTGTTCTGATTATTATTTCTCCCTCTTACTTCTGCTCTACCATTTTCATAATAACCTATTTATTTACTTAAAACATGTGTATAAATGTTTTTAGGATAATTGTTTTTAATTAAAATTTCATATTATCAAGTCTACATCCATCCATCATCTATCTATCTATCTATCTATCTATCTATCTATCTATCTATCTATCTATCTATCTTCATCAAAAGTCAAAGGCAGGTAGAATATCTATGCATTCTGCAAAAGACTTTGAAAAGACTTTATGAATGGTAATCTTAAGGAAAATGAAGCTAGGAGATGGGTATGGGGCAGGTCGACTCTATTACATGAATCTTCATTTGGAGATTAATGCCACAGGAGAGAAGATTTGATTAATTAAGAGGTTAATATTAGTCATTAAATCCAAGAGTGTTCAAGAAAATGAGTAATACCATATGGATATGGGAGAAGAGTAGATTGAAGTCAAAAGATTTCAGATTTTGTGCTGGATGGAGAGACTGTTGCGATGAAATTTCTTTTTTAAAATTTTATTTATTTGTTTGTTCATACAATAACTGGGGTATAGGCCAGAGGTGTAGGGGATAAGAGGATTCACCATAGACAGAACAGGTGTATTTACTAAAATACACTGCTAAGGGGAGCATTGGGCAAGACAGGAGAGGTTTGCTGTACCATATGTATGTTAGCTTCCTTTCTGCGATTGAACTCATGTTGCGCTGAGACATTTTTAACCCTGCACCACCAGTTAGGCCCTGCTATGAAATTTCTTTTCCACAAGGCCTAACACTTGAAAGGAAGTAGGTTAATAGTATAAGCAAAACCATACTACCCTGAAAAAGTATATCCACAAAGTATGAATTGTGATTTCTGTGTAAATTAAATATTTTCTAAATTACAATATTTTTAAAGAAACATTTATTTCCTGATAATATCGAGTATCTTTGGTTTCTCCTAAATTTTAACTCTTGTTAATATTTTTTGGCATGCAGATGTTCCCCAAGTTTTATATCTTATCTGTTAACAGGAATGCCAATTAGAAAACATGTTTGAATTTTTTGTTACTTACTACCATAAAAACTGGTATGAGAAATATGGGGCATACAAATGTGGTGTAGACATAATAGTTGGTATTTTTGATATTCACTTACATTTTACTTGTAATAGCAGAAACAATTCATCCTATTTACATAAAACCTTTAAAACTATTTTTTATCTTCATATTTATCATTATGTGCTATATTCAAACTCCTACTGGAGCCCATGCAGCACAGTGGAAAGAGTGCAGAACTTAGAAAATCGGTTTCACTTCTCACTCCACTACTTTTGAAATGTATGTGAAGGGGAAAGCTGTTAAGTATTCCTTTCAAAAGGTTTTTTTAATATAATATGCAACTAATAGTTCGTAGACACCATGTATCATGCTGGAGATACAAAGATGAACAAGAGAGTCTGACCTTTAACTTCTAGATTCTTTTTTTTTTTAAAGATTTATTTATTTATGCATACAAGCACTGGGGTACAGGCCAGAGGTGTGGGGGGGGTGGGTGAGAGGATTCACCACAGAGAGCAGGGAGCAGAACAGGCAGATCAACAGAAGTACACTGCTTAGGGGAGCAGCAGGCACAACAGGAGAGGTCTGCTGCACCATGTGGGGCCCCTCTCTGGCCGGCAGCAGGGATTGAACTCGTGCTGCAGTGGCTGCAGTTTGCTTCATAGTGTGTTGCTTAACCCACTGTGCCACCAGGGAGGCCCTTAACTTCTAGATTCTTTTAACGAATCCACAGAGAGTTAGAAGTAAATGAAATATCATACAACAGTGAACAGAATGGAATATGAGTGCAAAGTGTTGTAGAGCAGGATCTGTGCCTGTTTACTAGCCATTCTACTTCCAACACTGTGGTTGTCGTTGCTCGGGAATTTGATAAGTAATTTGGATGATAAATGAGAACATCTTATTTTCAAATCTAATCAGAATGAATAAACAAGGCATAAATTCTGTTTGAATGAAGCCTGATAATAATTAGTTAAAAGATGAGTAAAATTTTCCCAGTAACAGAAGATTTTTCTAGGAAAAGAAACAACATAGGCAAATCCATGTAAGCCTGAGGCAAGAGCATTTGTTGAGTATTTGGAAAAGCGTAACATCATGCTGCAACTCAATATAATCTTTGACAAAGTGAAGTTGGGAAAAAGAAAGTGTGAACTAGATGGTGAAAGATTCTAATTTTGGGCATTTTATTTCATTAGAACTTAGAGTGCACTCAGGCCTGTAACAGGAAAGGGATAGCATATCTTATTCAAAAAAATTGGAAGAAAATTGTCTTGTAAATTTTTCCTGTATATCTCCTTTGCAAATCTATGGCACAAGTAGACAAATGCATTTTTTTATGCTTATTTCCACCTCAGAACAAGAATAAATAAAGTACTTTACCTACTTTGCAAAGTAAGATGAGAAAATTTATTTAAATACAATAAGAAATGCTGTTTAGAGAGAATATTAAGTTATCTATGAATATTGGCGAACAAAATGTCTGAGCACTGATTTTCTATATATTATAATATATCATAATATATTATATATAATTATATATTATTTTAATTATATAATATATTAATTTATACATTTATATGATATTAATTATATATCATATAATATATAATAATGATAAATGATATTAATAATATATGATTATACATATTATGCATATATAATACTTACATATTGATTATACATATTATGCATATATAATACTTACATAATATATATTATATATGGCCAGGCAAAGATTGCATTGAGACATTGCACGAGAAATATATTATACTGTGCTATTATTATTATTTAATAAAGTGTGGTATTTTGGTTAGCATAATAAGATAATGCTATCCCATCAGTACTATTTTTGGGTAATTTCTTCATCAGTTTTGCTCTAAAGAGTAATATGTCTTTATGATTGGAAGAATGGATAAATATAATGCACTCTCTCAAAAGTGTAATTTGTCAAAGTTTAATTTATTAACTAACATTTATGCTTATTCTTACTTTTAGTGATGTGTCAATATCTACACTGATTAACTTTGTGTCATGCCATGTAAATATAGGATATAGAAACATTCACTTTAAGGTGAAACAAATAAGAACTGAAAACTAAATATTTTCCAGTGAAATTCAAAATGCAGTTAATATAATTGATTTTTAATCCCAATCATATTTTATACTCAATTATATAAATTATTTTAAATTTTCAAGAAAATTGCCCAATAATATCATCTTTTTCCTGTGGAGCAGATGTTCTTGACATAAAACACATTAATACTAGTAGCCAGACTATCAAAATTATCTACCTGACATTTTGGTTTTATAATATTGGTCAAGATATGTAATATTTATTATACTAAACATATTATAAGCTTGAAGATTGTTTTAATTAAACACACAACTGAATTTGACACCTAGATGTGTTATTACTTGAGTTGCTGTCAGTTATTTCACCTTATTCATGTATCATGTTTCTTTCTTCAGTGATCAGAGAACAATGCCTACACAAAGAATATTATATATGTATAGTTAATATGTGACATATAGTATTTACTAAAACAATGCCATTAAAATAATAAAACATTTAAAATATACTATAATCACTTTAAAATTGCCATTTTTTTCAGAATGTAATTAATGAGAATTATTTGTAAAATGTAAGTTCCTTTGAAATCTTTTAGGAATTTCAGTAGTGTTACATTTTATGTATGTGTGTGTGTGTATATTATATATGTACATATGTGTGTATAGCAAGAAAGATTGAGTGTACATATTTTTCCAATTCCCTTTAGAACGGAAGGATTAAATATAGATGACCATGCATTCCCCATGTCACAGAATAGTCTGTGAAAGAACCCTCTGATCACCAATTTTAAGAAGCCACATATAAAACCTCCCTCTCCAGATTATTAGCATTTAAAATGATCTTAGAATTCTTACTGTAAGAAAACCTTTCTAAGTCAAAATCTCTCAAAATTGTTTGTCCAACAAATTTCCTCCCCTATTCTACTTTGTGTTCATATGATAATATTTGTAGCAATTATTATATCATGGAAATGCTAAAAATGCATTATCTCACTCTTCTATGCTTAAGTTGAGATGTTTTCTCATTACACCAGAATAAAATTCAGTCTCCCCATGGTTAACAAAGAACCACATGAAAAAGCTTCTGTGCTTCTTTCTTTCTTCATGTCTTCCTAATTTTACTCAATTTCATTCTACTTCAGCTACATAGAATGCTTCTCCATCAAAGCTTTCCTAGCTCTTATAACCACCTGAAAATTCATTTTCTTCAGATACTTGCATCTTTAGCTAGGTCTTTCTTCAAAATTCACTTTACCTCCCATCTATATGGTATCTCTTGTCACTTGTGCCTTACCCAAAGTAGATTTCATTATTTTCTGCCTTCCATCAAAATCAGAGACATAATTTCTTTCTATGAGAATATCACTGATGGCTTCCTTGTTTGCACCTATATCCACTGGTACATAAACTGAGAACCACACAGAGTAAAGCTAAAATATGCATGAAATATTTATCACTCAGCTTATCATAACTCACATGTTAAAATTATACTTCAAGTTTATATACAATGTAAGAATATTTAAATGAAATTAGTTTGGGTTTATTTATATTTTAGCTTCTTTATTTCTTTGGTGAGTTACAGATCAGTTAGAACTTGCAATATTGAATTGAGTTAATAAACATCTATCTTTTTATAACTCACTCAAAAGAGAAACAAAACTGAATAAAGGGGAAATAATTATGTCTTGCCTTATTCCTAAAAGTAATGAAGAAATTGAAAAATGTTGCAAAGAGTACTGGAAACACTATACATTCCAAATGCATTTCTGTTGAAAAGGTTGAGAGTGTTTGGGTATTAATTAATCATAATTAAATCTGATTTTTTTTGTATTTGTATATTTTGTAGTAGTTATTTGGTAACTCACACAATTATTCAGCTTCAAATTGCACTATTCCCATCCCAGATTACTCAGGATTATTAGGAAAAAAATAATAAAACAACATACTCTTAAATTCTTGCTGAAATAAATTGGATAATTAATGTTATTTTGTTTCCTCTCCCATTTACCACACTGCAGTTGAAGTGACTGCTGTTAAGTGTAAGTTTCAAATGCTAACTCTACACATCTGATGAATCTAGGGATTTAAACAGTTATTATAGCAGCTGACATGTTCCTATAAAATCAGAATTCACAGTCTCTTACCCTCTATTTACTGAAAGAATAAGTTTTATAACTGTATTATTATCATCAAATGAAGTTGATTAAAGAGACATGATGTTTTTTTCCCCTTTTCTAAGGCATGACTTCCATAATAATTGATACAAGAGAGACCCCTAGCAGCATCTGCACATGCTGAACTCTTAAATCATTGTAACTGGTTTCATTCTCAACAGGTATATCTGACGTGATTAATTCTTTTTGCTACCAAGAAAAGGAAATTTATTCATGGGGTACTCAACCTGAGTTTCCAAGTATTCATGAAATGATTTAATGTTTGCTAAAAAAAAAAAAAAAAAAAAATGAGTGTTTTCTTTGTTCACCCGCAGTGCCCAGCCACCCAAATGGATAGTCATAGGTAGCAATAGGGCATGATACAGATATTAGTCACAATGAAATAATACTTGGCTGGAAACCACAATCCTAAAAAACAAAATCCCTAACCATTTGTCTACTTGTGCCATAGATTTGCAAAGGAGATATACAGGAAAAATTTACAAGACACAATTTTCTTCCAATTTTTTTGAATAAGATATGCTATCCCTTTCCTGTTACAGGCCTGAGTGGGTGCCGAGTACAGTTGGCAGGAAGGGAATGAGCAGTCTCTCCAGGTGATCTGAATCTGGACTCTACATTGACACAAAATAGTAAGAAAAGTTACCCCAAGGTAAAAGATGTCATGGGGAAGGAAAGCAATGAGTCACACAGCAGAACCAGTTAAATCTATAATCAAACTTCCCCATGACGATTTTTTTTCCAAAAGGGAACTTTGGATCCTCTTATCATGGTGCCCAAATGGATAGCACAGAGATAGTACAAAGAATAATAAGAGCATCATGGATTTCTAAAAAATTATTGGCCCAATATGTACTATTCACTGGAATTTGTCTATGTTTCCAACAAAGGATAAACGGGAGAAGAAAACATATTCTCTCTATGGAAGCCAAATTTTATCTACTTTTTGTTCTTTATTTTTAAACTATTGTGCTTAAAAGTCAGACTCTTTTCAATTATCAGTGTATCTTTATTGTGAAGGGAGGGTATCTTCTGTGCTGAATTTTAGGAAGGTCTAACTTTCCAAGTTGCTTTTTCTTTATTCTTACATGTTAAATACTGTGTCTCTTTAACTAGAACAATGGTATATAACTTTTGGCCTCAAAAGTCAGAAATAGACTATAAAAGAATAGTAATTAAGCTTACTTCACAAACACATAAGTTATAGACGGAAACTTTAATCTTTTAGTTCCCATGTTGTTTCTTGCTAACCCCTTTGTCTATCCAAGCTCACTATGTAAATATTATAAATATATACCATGTAAGTACAATATAATATGCAATGTGGAATGCTACAAATTTATACCTAGCCTATGAACTTTGACAGTGGGACCTCACATATTCAAGTGAACCTATTGGTTCTATGGTAAACTAAATGTCTATATATGTAAGGTATATATATATATATATATATATAATGTGATGACCATAATATGTTCATATATGAAATATGAAATATATATATGCATGTTCATAAATATCACATCTGCTTAGTGAATTTTGTTTTTTTATACTTAGTGCAAGTTAGAGGAGTTTCACTCTAATGCCTTTTGGAGTCTACTTCTCTCAACTAGTAGCTCTAATCTAGAGCTTATCCCCCTCTGTAGAGCTTATCCTTTTTCACTCCAGTAATTATCCCAACTCTGATTTTCTCATGTAATCCTATTGGGCACAAGAATAGATATAAAATATACCACAAGGTCTTCATAAAAAATTAAAAAGTGAAATAAAACTTTTAAATTGAATTAAAAAGAGTTGATTAATATATATGCATCAGTTTCTTTTAAAACAGAATTTTCTAGCAAATTGATGTTTCTTGAACCCTCAAATAATGCAATCTAGAATCATAAAAGAGAACTTAACCGGTATCAAGTTTTACTAATACTTTTAAGCATCAAACAATCAAGAAACCAGACAAAACAAAGAGAGATCTGGGTCATCCTATGTGGTTCCATGGGCCATTGCTCTTCACATCAAACTAGTACTTTCTGATCCAGAATGAAAAAAGCAGTTCTTACCAAAGGTCCACAAGTTAACACATACAGCAAGAAGACTTTATATTATGACGTATCTGTGTTAAAAGTCCCAGAGGATTGCAGTTTATTTGACAGTCTCCATAAATTATTTTTGTTTACCTAAGAAATCCTAATCCAGAGTCATTAAGATCACTACATAAATAATGATTAGGATCATTAGTCTATTTACTCAGACATTCAATTATCATGATTATAAGGAGATCACACAGATCATCTGCCTTTTTTCCTTCCTCCAACATGTCCCCTTATACCAAACATATAAGAATAATCAAGGACCAACTGTTGTATCTTTTTCCTTCCTCATCTACCACCTGATCTAGGTTAATACCATATATTTTAAAATACATGCATACATACATATATATAGATATACACACTACAATATTTTTAGCAATACTTTGTACTAAGAAATATATTTACTAATTCCCAGGTGACTCTCAGATATGACACCATCCAATGGGAGCAGGAATTCTTTTTAGGAAGCATGCACTTATGAGTATATCTCTCAATAGATCTTTACATATTCTTTGAACAGTTCATTTACTCTTTTTCTTCCATTACATTTATTTAAACCTGTTTACATGTGTTGAAGGAGACCCTGATTTTCACATATTTTATGTCTAAGTTCACATTTCCTAGTTGATCCATTTGTACAATATTTCATAAAATGGAAATTTCAAATAAGTTGCTACTAAGTTACTTTATTCTATCATTGAACTTATATATTCCTTGGCACATTATGTAACTGAGGCAGAGAAATTAATTTAATGACAGGCATACTGCACTGTGATATTTTCTCACAACCACTTATTCCCAGTGACCAGGAATGTGAATAGCAGTTACTCATAAGTAAATTTGGAATTTAGTTTGCTTGTAGAATAACAATTTATCACACATCATAGTACCAATTTTTATAGACACTGACTTTTGAAGTACAAATTTATATCAGTGCATAAGACTAGAAAACTCAGATCTCACCCCACATAGTTTCATCTGTGTTTCAGTTTTAAATTAATAAAATCATTAGATTATTTCTTCAGTCATCAAAAAGGTATTTATAAATACACATAACATTTCTTAAGAAACAATATTTAATTAAGTGGGGTTGAAGTGATAGCATTGTTCCCCTTCTATGGAAGGTCTTTCCAATACCAGCTAGCATGGTGCAGTAGATCAGCTGACTTACCACCTACAAGCATATGCTCATAAATATGTAGCTACTTTGGAATCTGTTCTCAATCCCAGTAATCCCTTTCATTCAATAATATGTCAAATTAAATGCCCCTCACTCATCATTAAACCTAAGAATCCATGCTAATAACATCTGCTCCATTTTTCTTTAAACATGCCTGAGCTGATTAATAGAATGCAGCCCACATTCAATCACCTGAATTTGGTGTTAGCTTCTTTTACAACCTGTTGGATAATCAAAGACTTTGTTTTAATTTGTAAGTGAATATACATCTCTCAGATAGCAAAAAAAAAAAAAAAAAAAGCAAATGAAACTTCTCAATACTAGAAAATAATTAATATTTAAGATTTTTCATTTAATTTTATCTTTCTGCTTTTTGTTCAAATGTTTTCTGGCCCTACTAATGTATTTGCCACTCATTACATATGGTTATTTAATACTAAAATCTGGCTATTCCAAATCTGCATTACACTGTAAGTGTAACATACTCCAGCTTGCAAAATGCATAAAAGGATTACAAAATAGTTTATTAATGATTTCAATGCCAATCATAATATTTAAACTATATTTATAATTTATAATTATAAATTATATTTATATAAATTTATATATAAATTATATATTTGTACAACATAATAGATTTATATATAGATTATATATTTTATATATGACATATAAATTTATATATAAATTATAATTTACAAGTTATAATTTGAAATGTTATAGTTTACACATTTTTAGAAAAAGAAAGAAGTGAAATTAGTTTTTGGGTAATTAAACTAATATAAATTGCATTTATGGTTTAAATTATATTTCTATGTGCCAATCTTGATCTAGATTCTACCACAGTTCCTAAAGGCAGCAAATAAATGCAATTTTTTGCTGTATTTTGATTAGACTTGTATATGCTATTAACTCACTTGACCTGTTCTCCCCAATAGATTTCTATTAGCTCAAAATTCCATTATTAAAACTTACTCCCAATAATCTGCTTTAAATCATTCACTAGCCTACATTATGATTAACAACATTGTTACAGTCTCACCATATTTTTCATCCCCTAAATTTTCTTATTAGTATATTATGAAGGACAATGCTGATCTCAGCACCAATGTGAGGAGGTATAAATACATCAGATTGTCTAGTAAGAGGACCACACATCAGACATTTTTCCCAGTATCATTCTCCATTCTAGAGGCTCAGGGGAAGCAGGCAGAGTTTGTCCCCCCAGACTTTCTTTCCCACTTGGATATATGTTCTCTTCCCCAAAGTGCATAAGATCTCCATTACTCATATCACAGGATGTATTTATTTTATGACATAATGTCACTTTATACCTCAAAGAGAGTGGAGTTCAAGCAACATTCTCCAAAAGCTATGTTATATGTCTAACTGTACTATCTGTAATTCTTTTTTTTTTAAGATTTATTTATGCATACAAGAACTGGGGTACAGGCCAGAGGTGTGGGGGGGTGAGAGGATTCACCACAGAGAGTGGGGAGCAGAACAGGCAGATCAA